>CANXYC010060408.1:0-19013 GCA_948193065.1 Aleurites moluccanus
AGATAAAATGTACTTGTGATATATGATGTGGATGAAATTATTAAAGTGCAATTTGAGTTGCAATTGATAAATGGAGGATATAAGGGGATGTATGTTATATTGGGAGTGTATTTTTATATGTTTTACGGATAGCTTAAGTCAAAGTTTCAAAGGAGACTCTGTCAGTTTTTCTGTATGCATGTTTGGTAATATGATGAGTTTAAAAAAAAAATTATCACCTAAAATGTATCACAGGTTAAGTAATGAATGTAATTGTTTAAGCATGGGTTCTTCGTGGTACTAGTGGCTTAGGCATTACCCGTATCCTAGGACTGTCATAGTCTAAGGTTAGGCTGTGACATATAGATAATGCATTGGGGTTCTTCGTGGTATTGGTTGCTTATGCATCACCCATACCCTAGGACCGTTTCGACTCTCGGGATGGGTCGTGACACCATTGGATGAAAAGATGAAGAAATGGATGGTTGGACGGCTCGATTTCACCAAAAGTACCATCAACCTAAAACATAGGATTGTTCCTTTGATATTTAACTTGATTTTTCCCACCACTTCTATTGTTCATCATCTTCCTTAGCCAAAAATTCCAGCCAACTTCTCTCTCCTCCATTTGAAGTTTCGGCCAACCTTAACCTACCCCATTTCTTATTGTTTTCTTTCAATCTTTAATGGAAACATGTTAATTCCATCATCCTAAATATAAATATAACCATAGATTCAAAGGAAAAACTTGAAAAAGTGACAAATTAATTCATAGAAGATTTTGAAAAACTTTTGGTAAGTTGTTGGTTTTGGAATTCTTTTGATTTAAATGTGTTCTTAAGATTTTCCTTGATGTTTATTAGTGATCAAATCATGTTTTGAATAGTTAGAATTCAAAAACTTGGATTGAAACCCTAATAGGAAGAACTTTGAATCAAAGTGTTGTTTTGATGGATTATTTGCTTCAAATGATATTTATTTGATGTGTATAGCATGAATTAGTGGTTAAATGATTGAAATAAATTCAATAGGATGGAGAACCAAAGTGGTCAAACTATGAAGGCTTGAACAATGGTTTGAAACTTTGATGTTTTATAGGTTTGAATGGCAAAATGGTGTATAATTGATGTGTATGTTATGAATTGATGATAAAATGATGAAAAGAAATTGATTTGGATGAAGCATTACCTTGGCCGAATATATTGAGTTGCTTAAATGATGGTTTATGTTTGATGTTTAATTGGTTTAAATGATTGAATGTTATATAATTGATGTGTATTAATATTGTGTAATTGAATGGCATTGAAAAATGGATGAATGGAATGAATTCCATTTAGGTTGAACAAGATTGAATTTGTTAGTTTAAGGTATTAGACTAATGTGATTAATAAAGTGAAGTTTGAATATGGTTAAGTATTGAAAATGATGGAAATGTATAAGTTTAAATGTGTGAAAGATGATTGATTTGAGTACCTGAAAGCTAAGTTTGAATATAGTATATGTTTGGTATGAAAAGATGAACCAAGTATAGTTGAGTTCTTAACTTGATTGAATATTTATGAATAAATGTAATGTGAGTTAATTATGGTGATAGATATGTGTTATGGTATAAAGGTATGGAAATAGTATGATTTGTACAAAGTGAGGTTTATTGAACATAGTGTGTATGCTTGATGTTTTTTTATGTGAATAATATGTTTTGTGATGTTTTTGCATCTTACCGGAGTGTTATATGTGAAAATAGGTGAACCGTCGAGAACTCCAGTTCGGAGTGTCGGGCAGCAGGCCGATTAGGGCTACTGGCAGTGGATTGGGGGAAATAAAAGACAAATAGTAATTAAAGTGAGTCCTTATGTATATTCATGCATGATTTGCATCACATATCATATAAAAAGTCATTTGGACTGATAAACCAGCTTTTGTTGTCACATAGTACCTAAAATGCAAATTGGCTCGTAAATAAGCCCACCGAAACGATCTAAACTTTGTCTATCTATAAAATGAAATCCAGAAAGCCAATTAGGTCACCACTTGGCCCAATCATGTAGTCTTGACCTAAGCTTTGAAACGGTACCTCATGGTCCACCTAAATCTTTTGGTAACATACTTAACTAGAAACTACTAAAAAAACCCAAAACAGACCCGTAACGGCGAGTGTTAGCTGCGGCAGCGCAACTGGGTCCCGCCGGGCATTTTTTTGACATGACCCAAATTTTTTCTATTCTTTATTTTATATATATATATATATATATATATATATATATGATTGTTCTACATCTATATGAGTTGTATTTTTTCCATTTATGTTGTTATATGGAGACTCACCCATATGGTATTATAATAGGGCTACCTCGATGGTATAGCAGGTAAATCTATCGACCGTGTGCACATTGGTTTTTATATTGGCCTTAGCTAGAGGGGGAGGACATACTCTAGCCGTAAGAGCCGATCACTCTTACGAATGGGTGGATTAAGCACAAGATAATGCTGAAGAATGTTGTATAAAATTATAATTGTGCTATATCAATACAATTATACTTTTCATTTGACCCATACCTGTTATATCATATGTGCATTGACTTGTTTATTGGATATTTGTTATTTCTTCACTTCTTATCATATATGAATACTTATATGAAAATTATATGAATATAAATCTAGATACTTATATGAATATGTATCTGGATGTTTACATGAATTCTTATGTGAATATTATATGAATATGAATCTAGATACTTATATGAATATGTATCTGGATGTTTACATAGATTCTTATATGAATATTGATACAAATACTTATATGGATACTTACTCAAATATTTGTATTACTATTTATTTGTTATATTATTTGATTCTACAAGCCATACATGAGCAACCATGGTATTATGAACATTTACTGCATTTTTATACATATGGATTCACTGAGTATTTTTATACTCACCCCCCTTCAGTGGTTACTATTTTCAGGTTAGCTGTGAGGCCCGAATTCCATAGGCACCTCCTATCTTCGCCTTGGAATTGTTTTCAATGACATGTAAATTCCAGTTCCAAAAGTATATGTAAATATTTGTATAGTATATAGGTTCCATGGTACTGTAAATTAAAGATATGACATGTATATATGTGTGTTGCATCATTATATCTATAAGTTATATAATGAATATATATATATATATATGTTATGCTATGAATGGATATGATTTGATAAACAAATGTATATATTGAGATGATATTAGAGATCCAGAGGAATCATTGACTTGAGTATAGATGATGAAGTATATAGTGGAAGTGTTTATTGCATGTTTTTCAGCTGGGCATAATCCTTATATAAAGGAGATGCTGCCAAAATTTTTATAGAATTGTCAAGCTATATTAAGCTTGTTATTGAATTGCATGCCAAATAGTTCAGTTATTTGGATTCTTCATGGTACTGGTAGCTTAAGCAACACCCGTACCCTAGGACCATCGTGACTCCCAAGTTGGGTCGTGACAGTATGGGTTAGCTATGAGATGAACATATGTATATAATGATAATTATATTTTGAGTTATGTGATGATATTGTGATGATTACAACCATTTGCAGTAAATGACAGAATGAATGACAGAAAAAACAAAATGGATGGTAACTAATTAAAATGAATAATATATTGTGGTTTATAGATGATGCATGTGATACTGGGTTCTACGGGTACCGGTCGCCAATGGCATCTCCCGTACCCTAGGACCGTCGCGGTCTGGGAAACAGGGTCATGACACATAAGCCCTCAAAGTCTTCAGTAGACCAACTATAAAATCTATGGTAACCTGCTCCCATTTCCACTCTGGCAACTCTATCTCTTGAAGTAGCCCTGATGGCTTCTAATGCTCAAACTTAACCTGTTGACAGGCTAAGCATTTAGACACAAATTGAGCTACGTCTCCCTTCATCCCTGGCCACCAATAAACATCTCTTAGATCATGGTACATCTTGGTAATCCCTGGATGTACACTGTATGTTGAGTAGTGAGCCTCTCTTATAATCCGATCCCATAGCCCATCAAAATCTAGTACACAAATACACTTCCCACATCTCAATACCCCATCCTCTACTGTGAACTCTGTCATTCGTCCTCTCTGTACATCTCCCTTGAGCTTTAGTAGATAAGGATCCCTATCCTGAGCCATTTTAATATCATCAATCAATAGTGACTTCGCCCGAAATTGGGCTATCAGAGCCTGATTCTGATCCTGGGATCCCGACTCTAACTCTACTCCCAAATCTGCCAACTCTCTCATTTGTCTGATCAATGGCCTCCTGTCAATCACAATATGAGCAAGACTACCCATCGATTTCCTACTCAAGGAATCAGCCATTATACTGGCCTTCCCCGGGTGGTAAAGAATCTCACAGTCATAATCCTTCAGAAGCTCTACCCATCTGCGTTGCCTAAGATTCAGATCCTTCTGCTGAAATATATACTATAGACTCTTATGATAAGTATATATTTCTCATTTTGATCCATACAAATAATGCCTCCAAATCTTCAATGTAAAGATAACCGCTGCTATCTCCAAATCATAAGTCGGATAATTTGCTTCATGCTTCTTTAACTGACGAGAAGCATAAGCAATTACCCTACCAAGCAGCATCAATACACATCCCAAACCAACTCGTGAAGCATCACAATACACTATGAATTTCTCCCCCTCAACTGGTAATGCCAACACTAGAGCACTAGTGAGGCAATACTTCAGAGTCTATAAGCTACGATCACACTCATCCATCCAAACATACCGCTCATGTTTCCTCATCAATCTAGTCAAAGGAGCTGCAATCAGAGAGAAATCCTTCACAAACAACCTATAATAACCAGCTATACCCAGAAAATTGCACAACTCTGAAACACTGGTAGGTTGTGCCAATTAGCAACCGCTTCGATCTTCTGAGGATCCACCTTAATCCCATCCTTGCATATTATATACCCAAGGAAACACACTTCGGTTAACCAAAACTAACACTTAGATAATTTAGCATACAATTGATGCTCTCGAAGTGTCTATAAAATAATCCTCAAATGCTCCTTATGCTCCTCCTCACTCCTGGAATAAATAAGTATGTCATCAATGAATACGATGACAAACTTATCCAAATACAACCTGAACACCCTGTTCATCAAATTCATAAAAGTCACCGGTGCATTGGTCAACCCGAATGGCAATACCAAAAACTCATAATGCCCATAGTGGGTTTTGAAAGCAGTCTTAGGTATATCACCACTCCTTATCTTCAATTGATAATACTTAGACCTCAAATCAATCTTAGAAAAATGGCTGGCACCCTGCAGCTAATCAAATAAGTCATCTATCCGAGGCAATGGATACTTGTTCTTCACCGTGACTTTGTTCAGCTGCCTGTAGTCTATACACATCCTCAATGAGCCATCTTTCTTTCTCACAAATAGTACCGATGCACCCCATGGAGAACTACTCGGTTTGATAAACCCTCTATCCAATAGCTTCTATAACTGTATCTTCAATTCCTTCAGTTCTGCTGGAGCCATTATATATAGTGGAATAGATATAGGGTTTGTGCCTGCATGCACCTCTATCTCAAACTCAATCTCCCCGTTAGGTAGCAATCCTGGCAACTCCTCAGGAAATACATCAAGAAACTCTTGAATAACCTGTATCTGATCCAACTATACAGAAGACTTCTGTACATCCACTACATGTGCTAAATTGTATTATCCCATAAATTCCTAACTCACGTGCATGAATAAATTCTCAGTATATGGTCCATTACTCTTGAATTTATGGGAAATAATTTTAGAAACATAGTTAGAAAGCAAATTTGAAACTTTTCTGGAAACTGGCAATGTAAGGACATTGCCGAAAAATTAGCAGTCCGTTCAATAGAAGAATTTCTGAAGTTGGCTTGGTGGTAAAATATGACCATAATTTATGTATATTGATAAAAAGAAAGAAGTGAAAATCATTTAGGAACACTGAAAAGTGAACAATGGCAGTTTGATAAATAAAGAGTAATTCAAGGTGAATAGTGGAAATGGGTCGGTCGAAATTACAGAATGACTCCATAACTATTTTTATAAATAAGAAAAAATTAAAATAAGCCTATTTCCTTTTCATACTGATATCAAAATCTTAACAGAACTTTCAGAATAAATTTCAGAAGATTTAAGGACCAAAGTGTAAGGATTGAAAGTTGAGGGATTAAGTTATAATTTTACACTCATTTTTGTCTTATTTGGGCTGTAAATTCACGGTTTTTGCAGTACCTTCTTCTCCATTTTTCTTTCTTGGCCGTGTACACATTTCCTTTCTTCCAAACACTCATTTTCAATTTCCTTATAGTTTTCTTAGGAATTTTTATGGAAATATACTACATTGAGGTTGTTTAACTCAAATCTACCATCAATTTTAAGGAAGGAGAAAAGGATTAGGAGGACATTCATCAAGGAATTTCGGGCATGGAGGATGATTTAGGTAAAGTTGTTAGTTTGTTTGATTTGATTAATGTTTTAGTGATTATTTAGGTTAAATTGAATGGGTAATTAGTTTAGTTGCATTAGATTATCCAAAATTGATTGGAATTGCAATTTGAATGTTGAAATTGAAGTTGTAAAGGGTGATGTGTTGAATTAGTGTTAGGAATGGCAAATTGATGTTAGAAATATTCAATTGGATATGAATGAACAACTAATTTATGGTTAATTTGATGTAGAATTGGAGAATTTGGAATTTGAGTTTTCAAAGTAGCAAATTTAGGGATTTTTAGTGGAATTGTTGCAATTGAAGTGCATTTTAGCTAATTGGATCAATTAGTGAGTTTACATTGCATCAAATTACTTGAATAATTGATTAAATTTTTGAATTGAATTCAATTGTGCAAAAACCCTAGTTGGCCGAACCATTGTGCCCTAAGTTTGCCTATGCTTTTGTTTGATTTCCCTTGGTTTTTCCTTGCAAATTTGACTCTAATTTAATGTTGTTTAATCTTACTTTTGATACCCTTGTGTTGTTGAACAATGTACTTTGTTATTGGATTGAACCGGTAAGCCAATTTTGCTCCAAACCCTAACTTATTGGCTTGCCATTGTATGTCACCTTATGTTTGATAATTTGCCTAGTTTTTTTGTCATTGGCATATTGGTTTGCATGCCATAGGCCTACCAATTGAATACCATTGTCATTAGCGATAATGGTATGCCAATTGACCCACCAATTTCGGCCACCAAACCCTAATTGTTTCTTGCCTTATCTTATTATCCCACTTGATTTTATTAACTATATATTGCCTTTGACATTGTAATTAAGTTTATTGAATATTGATTGATTGATACCAAACCAATTATTATTGATTGATTGATATCTGGATGCCATTGTTGCTTATGGTATCCCTTGCTATTGACCCTAATATGGTTTGGCAGAACTTCTAATTCGACAGGGGAGTGGGGAAATACTGTCGACCTTGTGCACGTTATATATTTGTACCCTAGCTGGGAGGGGTGATGGTCTTAGCCATAGGGCCTGATCAGCCTTATGCTTATATGATACTGGTGACCTACATGGTCCAGTGATATTGATTGATATGATACTGGTGACCTACATGGTCTAGTGATATTTGATTTGTCTGGTGACTATATGATTTCTTTTCATACAGTCCGTCTCATTATTTGTGTTTCCATATGTAACCGAGCTTATATATGATATTTCTTTAGTTTACTCTACCTGGACAGCCATTCTGTATTCTATTATTTTTTTGACTGAAACCATTATTTAATTATACCTATTATTTATTACGATGCATGTAAATTCATTAAGTATCATCTATACTCACCCGTTTGATTGTTTACCCCATTTCAGGAAAGGAGTAAGTTGCAGAATCCCGACATCTGTCTTCCGTGGATTTCTGCTGCAGTTTATCTTGTATAATTTGAATTTCTATAATTATATTTGATGTTTCTTTATCTAACTGCTCCATGGGTATGTATGGGTTAGTTAGGAGATGAATATTGTGACTGATATATTGATAATTATATTATGAGTTATATGATGGATTATGATGTGATGTGAATAATATAGCAAACTGCAGAATGTTTGATAGGTTAACAGATTGAATAACAGGATAATATAATGGATGGTAATTATAATAAATAAATAATATATTTGAGGTTGATAGATTGTGTAATGATACTGGGTGCTACGGGTGCTGGTCACCATTGGCATTTTCCATGCCCTAGGACCGTCGCGACTCGGGAAACTGGGTTGTGACAGAGATGGTATCAGAGCTTTAGGTTTACAGAATGTGAATCTTGGTAACAGATGAATAGTGACTGTATTACAGAGGAATAGTGATTAGTTACAGAATGGGGTAGAATTAAGTATACCATGGAGCATAGGATTTCCTTTGTCGTTTATTGCTGTCATCGTCTAATGCATTGATTGACTTTGGTACCATACACTTTTGGTTTGCATCAGTAAATAGAGAGAGCTAAATTATCGAATTTATCTTAGAGACAATTGCCCTTATAGGAAAAATGTATAAGTAAATTATGGTTATTTGAGATGTGATATTTAAATTTATGGTAATGTTTTATTTGTTAATTTGATAGAGTTATCTATGTTGAAATTAATGTAATATTTGGTATTGAATGGTAAACTATCCATTGAGTAATCATTGATTGTTATGAGAAGGAAGTCAGATTTCGATTGCCAGAATTTAAATTCTAAAATGACATATATGGAATTAGAATCAACTTCATTTCTATGATTTCAACTAAAAGATAATAAAGAAAGAATTGTATAATGTATTTGATACATGTATTGAATGTGTAAAAGATTTCAATAAGGATTGATTACATACTTAAGATCTGAGAAGTTCTTAAATATATTTTCTATGTAGTTACAAAATAGTATTCAAATATTAATTAGATAGTAAAGAGTTAAGAAGAAAATATACTCAAGGACTGTTTAGGACCTGATATGGATACTATAAGTTTCTAATATTGTAATATGGATTAATTAATGATTTAACTGCAAATATGGATTTAATGAATATAGTGTTTAAGTTATATAATAGATAAATTTATAAATGGCATTCTTATTTAATTTAAGAGTGAAGAGGAACATGTAGAGCACTTAGGGATTATGTTATAGACATTATGAGAGTATATGCCAAGATGAATATATATATATATATATATATATATATCAATATTAGCTGATTTGAATATGTTTTATGGATCATATAGTATGTGAAGATAGTAATAAGAATAATTTTAAAGGTAAGGCCAATGATTAATTTACCTCGGTATAATAATGTTCTAAGGTTGTAATTCTTGAAAAAGGAAAATTCTATACGAAATTATAAAAGATTTTCTTAGTATTTCAACTTTGATTGATTAAGTTGACTAGTAAACAAGAGAAGTATTAATGGACATATGAATGTGAAAGTATAGCTTCTAGACATTGAAGTTCTGCTTCATGAATGGTATATAGTTAATATTATCATCAGTGAATGATAATTTCATAGTTTACTGTAATGATTTCAAAATTTAATTAAGATGTGTTATAGAGGAAGGATTGCAGGTGTTTCTTGATAGATAGAGAATAATAGAATAAACTACTTGATACATGATTTGGAAATAATAGCAATAGTTTTTGCATTGGATATGCGAGGATACTGTGGATGATGTTGAGTGTGAAAATGAAGGAATCATAGAAACCTTTTGTAAGTGCATAATATATAATGCAAATGGAGAATCTGAATCTTAGGTAACGAAGATGAGTTAATTGTCAAAGAGTGGTGACTATAGAAAATTTTGTCATTTGAGTAAAGTTAATAATGTGACAGATGCTCTTAGTTAAAGGACTATGAGTAGTCTAGCTCACATCTTTATTGTTAAAGGACCATTGAATTGTGCAATGAATGAGTAAATTAATTTGGGCATGGAGTTGGATTTGGATCCCAGGATAGAAACTAGGCTCTGATAGCCTAATTCCCGATTAAATTGTTATTAAGTGATTATATTAAAGTGACAAGAGATCGGAATCCATATCTTGTGTAGTTAAAGGAAAAATGTTCAAAAGGATAAAACATTAAAAGTTCACAAATATGGATGGTAATTTGAAATGCGATAAATAGCTATATGTGGCCAGTGGTAAAGTACTCCGAGATTGAAAGTTAAGAAAAGTTTATTATTGATGACGTAATATGAAAAGATAATGTGGTTAAGTTGTGTCTAAAAGCTTAACCTATTAATAGAATAAGATTGAACATTAGAAGCTGTTGAGTTGACACAGATAATACAATTAATTGAATGGATCTGGGAGGAAGTTAACTTATACAGTTATACCTTTGGCGATGATTATTGATGGAGGGATATAGTTTATTTCTTATCTTTTGACAGAAGTTTCAAACAACTATGAATATACTATTATGATTTAGTATAGCATTTCATTCATAAACAGATGGAAAGTCAGAGCGAGTGATATAGACAGTAGAAATATATTAAGATTAAGTGGACTGAAATTTAAAGGTTATGGTGATAATTAAATGTCACTGATTGAATTTTCATATAACAACAATATTAATTTTTTTTTGGTAAAGCCCCATTTGAAGCACTACATAGTTGGAAATCTAGATCATCAGAGTGTTGAATGGAGCCAGATAAAAGAAGCAGTTAGAGGGGCCAAAGTGATTAGAGAGATTGGGGAAAAAAAAGATTCCTACGATCTGAGAGTATATGAGGACTGCCTTCAGTAGTCAGAAGGGTTGTGCAGATCTAAAAAGAAAGAAAGCTTATTTTGTAATGGTAATCCTGTTTTCCTTAATATCCTTTATGAAAAGTATTATAGAAATTGGTAAGAAGAAAAGCTAGCACTGAGATATGTGAGACAGTTGAGGTATTGAAAGAATTGACAATGTAACTTACAAATTGGCTTTTTCTTTCAGAATGAACCATATTTCTCTAGTATTCCATATCTTGTTGCTATGGAAATATGTGCCAGACCTGTTACATGGGTTGGAAGTGTAAGTGTTGATATTAATGAGGGAATGCCATAAGAGTAGGATTAATAGAAGGTATAAATTGTCAAGTCCGACAATTTCTGAATAAAAGAGTTTTCAATGTAAAAGTATTGTAGAAGAACCAGACTATGGATAAAGGTACATGAGGAAGTGAACAAATACAGAGACTAAATATATGTCTTGTTACAATACTGAGATGCGTATGTTTTATTTAAATTTGAGGACGAATTTATTTCTAGGGGGTAGAATGTAATACCCTACAAATTCCTAACTCATGTGCATGAATAAATTCTCAGTATGTGGTCCATTAATCTTGAATTGATGGGAAATAATTTTAGAAACACAGTTAGAAAGCAAATTTGAAACTTTTCCGGAAACTGGCGTTGTCGGGACATTGCCGAGAAATTAGCAGTCCGATCAACAGAAGAATTTCTGAAGTTGGCTTAGGGGTAAAATATAACCATAATTTATGTATAATTTTGGTAAAAAGAAAGAAGTGAAAATCATTTAGGAACACTAAAAAGTGAACAATGGCAGTTTGGTAAATAAAGGATAATTCAAGGTGAATAGTGAAAATGAATCAGTCGGAGTTACAGAATGACTCCAGAACTATTTTTATAAATAATGATAAATTAAACTAAGCCTATTTCCTTTTCACACTGATATCAAAATCTTAACAGAACTTTCAGAATAAATTTTAGAAGATTTAAGGATGAAAGTGTAAGAATTGAAACTTGAGGGATTAAGTTGTCATTTTACACTCATTTTTGTCTTAAATTCATGGTTTTTGTAGCACCTTCTTCTCCATTTTTCTTTCTTGGCTGTGTACACATTTCCTTTCTTCCAAACACTCATTTTCAATTTCCTTATAGTTTTCTTAGGAATTTTTATGAAAATATACTAACTTGAGGTTGCTTAACTCAAATCTACCATCAATTTTAAGGAAGGAACAAAGGATTGGGAGGAAATTCATCAAGGAATTTCGGCCATGGAGGATGATTTAGGTAAAGTTGTTAGTTTGTTTGATTTGATTAATGTTTTAGTGATTATTTAGGTTGAATTGAATGGGTAATTAGTTTAATTGCATTAGATTATCCAAAATTGATTGGAATTGCAATTTGAATGTTGAAATTGAAGTTGTAATGGGTGATGTGTTGAATTAGTGTTAGGAATGGAAAATTGATGTTAGCAATGTTCAATTGGATATGAATGAACAACTAATTGATGGTTAATTTGATGTAGAATTGGAGAATTTGGAATTTGAGTTTTCAAAGTAGCAAATTTGGGGATTTTTGGTGGAATTGGTGCAATTGAAGTGCATTTTGGCTAATTGGATCAATTAGTGAGTTTACATTGCATCAAATTACTTGAATAATTGATTAAATTGTTGAATTGAATTCAATTGTACAAAAACCCTAGTTGGCCGAACCATTGTGCCCTAAGTTTGCCTATGCTTTTGTTTGATTTCCCTTAGTTTTTCCTTGCCAATTTGACTCTAATTTAATGTTGTTTAATCTTGCTTTTGATACCCTTGTGTTGTTGAACAATGTACCTTGTTATTGGATTGAACCGGGAAGCCAATTTTGCTCCTAACCCTAACTTATTGGCTTGCCATTGTATGTCACCTTGTGTTTGATAATTTGCCTAGTTTATTTTTCATTGGCTTATTGGTTTGCATGCCATTGTCCTACCAATTGAATACCATTGTCGTTAGCAATAATGGTATGCCAATTGGCCCACCAATTTCGGCCATCGAACCCTTGTTGTTTCTTGCCTTATCTTATTATCCCACTTGATTTTATTAATTGTATATTGCCTTTGACATTGTAAATGAGTTTATTGAATATTGATTGATTAATTGATATCCAAATGCCATTGTTGCTTATGGTATCCCTTGCTATTAACCCTAATATGGTTTGGCAGAACTTCTAATTCGACAGGGGAATGGGGAAATACTATCGACCTTGTACACATTGTATATTTGTACCGTAGCTGGGAGGGGTTATGGTCCTAGCCATAAGGCCTGATCAGCCTTATGCTTATATGATACTGGTGACCTACATGGTCCAGTGATATTGATTGATATGATACTGGTGACCTACATGGTCTAGTGATATTTGATTTGTTTGGTGGTTGTATGATTTCTTTTCATACAGTCCGTCTCATTATATGCGTTTCCATATGTAACCGAGCTTATATATGATATTTCTTTGGTTTACTGTACCTGGACAACCATTCTGTATTTTGTTATTTTTTTGACTGAAACCATTATTTAATTATACCTATTATTTATTGCGATGCATGTAAATTCAATGAGTATCATCTATACTCACCCGTTTGATTATTTACCCTATTTCAGGAAAGGAGTAAGTTGCAGAATCCCGACATCTGTCTTCCGTGGATTTCTACTGTAGTTTATCTTGTATAATTTGGATTTCTGTAATTATATTTGAGGTTTCTTTATTTAGCTGCTCCATAGGTATGTATGGGTTAGTTAGGAGATGAATATTGTGAATGATATATTGATAATTATATTTGAGTTATATGATGGATTATGATGTGATATGTGAATAATACAGCCAACTGCAGAATGTTTGACAGGTTAACAGATTGAATAACAGGATAATATAATGGATGATAATTATAATAAATAAATAATATATTTGAGGTTGATAGATTGTGTAATGATACTGGGTTCTACAGGTGTCGGTCGCCATTGGCGTTTCCCGTGCCCTAGGACCGTCGTGACTTTGGAAATTGGGTCGTGACATAAATAGGTTGAACAGCCTTTCCCAATCATCCTCCTAGCTTGGATAGCAGAAATCAGGTTAACTCGGAACTCCTGAATCTCACCCTGAAACTCAAACTCCGGCTGCCCCTCAGGCTGGAATCTATCTCTCTTTCGATAACATCCTATCATTGCCCGGTGCCTCGTCAACCAATCTATACCCAAGATAACATCTAACTCTAGCACAGGCAACTCAATCAGATCAGCACGCAAGATATGATCATCAATCTCAATGATGCAATCAGGGTAGTAATAATCAACATCCACACTATCACCCATAGGAGTAGCTATCTTCAATGGCACATCTAATAACCTCCTCTCCTTATTCAATTTGGGTGCAAAATATGGCAATACAAAAGAGTGAGTAGCACCCAAATCGACTAAGGCATCTGCTATCTCATTCTCAATCAAGATAGTACCTGTGACAACATTGTCTGATCTCTGGGCATCCTGGGTGTTGACAGCATACACTCTGCCCTAGCCCCTACCAGCTGGAGCCTGACTGCCACTAGGAGCCTGTCCTCCTCTGCCTCTGCTTATAGTTGTAGCCTCTCTACCCATATTCTAACTCGCCTAAACCACTGCTGAGAAACTATAACAGATGGCTGCTGCTGCTCACCCCATAGAGGACATCTGTTAATAAAGTGACCCTACTGGCCACACTTCAAACATGCTACTGTTTGTAACCGGCTGTAACACCCCAGCTTAAAGGCTTAGAACCTAGGTTTCAAAGGGAAAACCTAAGGGGATACTTTGTTTTTTATATGATATGTATGATGCATGTTTATGCTTAAATTGTATGAATATGCATGTTTTAGACAGTTTTACACATGTAAAAGTGCATCAAAGGCTATTAGGAAGAAATCGGGAAAAACTTGAAATTTTGTGAACTGGGGGCAAAATGCTTATTTTGCACCCCTTCGAGTTCTTATGGAATTAACATGATATTTGAAGGTAGAAAAGAAAATTAGGACTTAAAAATGATGTTATGTAATTAATTTGAAGATTTGATAGAGAAATTATGCCGGGTAAGTTGCTCAATTGAAGTGCTTGCGATGCTGCGGTTGAACTAAGGGCATTATGGTATTTTCCTTTGAGATATGGAATTGTATTATGTATGCAACCTTATGACATTAATTTAGGCTTGATTAAATCTAGCCATTGGATCAAATGATGGAAAAATGGATGGTTGGATCAACAGGTTGCAATTTTGCTATCTTAAGCACAATGTATAGGATTATTGGCTTTGGTTTTGGATTTGGTGTGGTAAATGTATCCTTAAGCCATCAATATTGACTTTGATTAACCAATGGCATAAAATTATGAAAGATGGATGGATGGATGGCTAGGTTTCACCATTTTAATCATCAGATTGATGTATGGAATCATTAAATGGATATTTTGGTGGATTTTTCCCACCACTTCACCATTGTCATCTTTTTAAAAATTAAAAGTTGCAGAAATTTGATTGTTCATGCCATATAGGTTTCGACCACTCCATCCTAACACCAAAATTTATGGTTTTCTTCCATTTTTGAATGAAATCATACTAATTCCTACCTTGTGAACACAAATCTAACCTTAGATTTTAAAGAAAAACTCATTTAGGCAACAAATTAATTCAAAGAAGATTTGAAGAATTTTTGGTAAGTTGTTAGTTTTGAAGTTCTTTTGATTCCATGATGTTCATATGATATTCCCTGATGTTTATTAATGATCAAAACCTATTTTGTATTGTTAGAATGCAGAAAGTTGGATTGAAACCCTAATAGGAAGAACTTGGAATCAAATTGATGTTTTAATGATTTCTTTGGTTCAAATGATGTTTAAATGATGTGTATGATATGAATTTATGGTTGAATGATGGAAACAAACTCATTTGGTTAGGAAACTAGAATAGCCTAATATATTGATGATGAATATGATGTTGGTTTTTTATGTTTAAATGGTTTAAAAGGTGTAAATGATGTGTATTTGATGTAATTAACATGAATTAATGGCTAAATGTTTGAAATGAATCCATTTGGAAGGAATGAGGTTTTGGCCGAAATGTATAAGGTTGAATAATACCATAATGAGTTGGAATTTAATAGGTTTAAATGATTATATGTAATGCATTTGTTGTATATTAATGTTCTATGTTTGATTGGTGTTGAAAAATGGATAAATGGAATGATTTCCATTAAGGTGTTAACATATGGACTTTCATAATTTAAGGTGTTAGGCAAATGCAAATGAAGAAGCAAATTTTGATTATAGTATAATAGCTAAAATGATTGAAATGTATAAGGTTAAATATATGAAGATTGAATGGTATAAGTGATTTAAAGCATAAGTGAGAATTTGTGTATGTTTGGTATGGAATATTAAGCTAAGTGTTTGAAAGTTTATAACTTAACATAATATTGATGAATATGTGTAATGTGAATGATTTGTGTTGATAGAAATGCATTTAGTGCATAAAGGATATGAAAAGTGTAAAAAGAGCAATATAGGGCCTTTGATGTTATTAATGTGTAATATGTATGTAATGTATGCTGTTATGTGTTTATATGTTTGAATATGCCTTAATATGGCATAATATATGTTTTGATATGGTTTATGTTGAGTATGAGTCTTACATAATCAAATTGGATATTATAGGGGAAAGTTCCCAAGCTAGAATAGCCGACGGCGAGTCGCGGGCTTGCTAGGGTTTCTGGGGATATAATTTTGGAGTTTGTGATTGAGGTGAGTCTATATAAATGTTTGATGCATTATACATTCATAAGTCATGCATTTATGCATATGAAATGATAACTTTGCTTGAAAACTATCAATGATCCACATTTTGGCAATTTTGCCAATTTGACCTAAAATGGTGCCACTGAAATACCTAATTTTGATACAAACTTTGAATGACTATAAAATTTATTCTAAAAGGCTTTTTGACCTGAAACCATGCCCAATCATCTTTTATATATATGTACTTGTGATTGGTATAAAGAAATTGCTATGTATATATTGATTTCAAGGCAAACCAGAAAGTGCCTGAAAAATAAAAAACGGACCCGTAATTTGGGAGCCAGTCGCGGCAGCGCAAACTGGGCCCCGACGGGCTAAAATATGAAAATGAGCCAAACCCTTTCTTTGGGTCTATTATTGATATATATCATAATTTAAGTCCTATTTGAGACTTATTTTAATATTTTTATGCTATATGAGACATTTGCATATAGTATGTTATAACAGGACTACTTCGATGGTGTAGAAATAAACCATCGGCTGTGATCATAGATATATGATATGGCCTCTGCTAGGGAGGGTAAGAATATTCTCTATGCCATGGTGTGATTGGATGGATATGTGATGGAAGGGAAGTGAAGCTACAGTTTGCTATATGATACAGTATAACATGTTACAGGCTCCTGTTATATTATATGCATTATGATCCATAATATGTATTTCTTCATGCTATCACCAGCATTTTTATTTACTGATCATTAATGGATAGATGTGACTATCATGAATATTATTGCATACTCATATATATAGAATGACTCACTGAGTATAAAGTTATACTCACCCTTTCAGTGGTTATATGTCTCAAGACCTCAGTGAGGCAGTCATCCATTAGCTACATCATCTCCAGCCTTTTATCAGATGTATGTATTTGAGGTCATTCCTGTGTATAGAAGTTTCTTGGTATATAATGTATAGAGGTTTGAGTGGACTTAAGTAAAATGTCTAAAATGATCAAATGGTAAACAAATATGATATGATGATGTATATATTGTACATATATATGATATGAGAATTGATATGATATATATATTTGATATGTGTTATGATTGGAAATATTGAAGTGCATATTGAGTTGCAATTGAATACTGGAGGATAAAAGGGGATGTATGTTATATTAGGAGTGCAAATTTATATGTTTTGCAGATAGCTTAAGTCAGAGTTACAAAGGAAACTCTGTCAATTTTTCTGCATGATTATTATGATATTTAAAAAAAATTATCACCTAAAATGTATCACAGGTTAAGTTATGAATGTAAAAGTAAAAGCATGGGTTCTTGGAGGTACTAGTGGCTTAGGCATTACCCATACCCTAGGACCATCATAGTCTAAAGTTAGGCTGTGACAGAAGTGAAGGTGTTGATTAAAAAATTTGGCGAGCCAGTTCATCATCAATCATCGCTATATCTCGACCTACCTCAAAAGCTAGAGAATAAGGAG
This sequence comes from Aleurites moluccanus, assembly GCA_948193065.1. NCBI lineage: Eukaryota > Viridiplantae > Streptophyta > Magnoliopsida > Malpighiales > Euphorbiaceae > Aleurites > Aleurites moluccanus. The sequence continues at coordinate 18,019 of CANXYC010060408.1, forward strand.
GAAGCTTGAAGTTTCTCTTGTCGACTCTACTGAGGACTCCTGGATAGAACTCAACAGCAACATCATTGACTTCATTGAAGCACTTTGACCCTATGGCTAAAGAGGCAGCCGCCACCCTATTCTGGAAAGTCCTCTGAAGTTAAATAGATAAGGATGGCTCTTCTATAGGTAGTTATAGCTTGCTTCCTTCCCAGTTTAGATTTCTTAAGAGCAAGCTTCAGCTTTTTGATCACTTCAGCATAGGCATTCATTTCTTATCGAGCCTCCTTGAGATCCTTTTTCAATACCTCTTTGAATTTATGTTCTTCATGTTGCATGGAAAGTAGATATTTCTAGTGTTTATTTCCCTTCAGGCTTCCTTAAAGTGAGCCAAGTTCTCCTCGCTTTCCCTGGCCCTGTAGCGAAGTTGTGCTTGGGAAGCCTCCAGTTATTTGCCTAGTTAAGTGACAAACTCCTCACTCATTTGGCATTTGCCTTGCCATTCCAGAACTTTGTTGCTGAGCTCATCCAGTTTGGCCTAAAGGCCCTCTAGATCCTTCTAATATCTCTCCATTTTAGCTTGCTCCACTCGTGCTGCCTCTTGGGCTCGCAACTGTTGTTGCAAATTTACAACTTCTTGTTGAAGCCTCTTGATGCGGGCCAGAAAATAGAGGAGCGGGCGTTACAATTTTTGGAGAAGCAAGATAGGGCCTTTCGCATAGGTCGCCTTTAAAAGGCCATAACTTTCAGCATAGGATGAGCCACGGGGCCCATGAGTACTTATTTCGAAACTGTTCAGAGATCTATAATAATGTTGGGGAACCAAGCACGACCCAGTTTTGACCCCAAAATCATCCGTTTAAAGCCCGAACGGAGCCCCTAAAGTTTTATGCGCATTTGTTTCCTTTTTTTTAAAAACAGTTTTATTTTGTTATTTTGGGCCGAAGCCTATTAAACCCATTAGGGTTTTATTTTTCTTTTAGCCTATAAATAGGCGTGTTTTATTTATAAGAGAC
>CANXYC010060549.1:0-28872 GCA_948193065.1 Aleurites moluccanus
CCTCTCCACTCGCGCCCTCCAGAGCAACACTCACCCCTGATATCTATACGAGGTGAGTGAGCCGCTATCTCAGACAGATATCACCACCCAAAAATATATATATATATATATATATATATATATATATATATATATATATATATATATATATATATATAAATATATATATATAAACTGACAGGTATTACATTTTTAGACCTATATAAGGGCATCTTTAGAAACCTTAAATTCTTAAGGGTAGCTTTAAGATACTATTTTAAGGGCAGTTTTAAGAACTTTTTAGAGCAGCCTTAAGAACTTTTCAAACTTTTTTAGGATAATCTTAAGATCCTTTTATCTCAATCTGACTATGGTAACATGTGTTCACTATCGTCATGGTTGATTACTTTTCAAGAAAGCAACCATTATGAGGGGTAGTTGTGAACACATGATTGTGAATTTAATTGCATATAACTAGACTTTTTGCATGTTTTAGAGCAATAATCTAGCCATCTATATAGTAATCGTACTTTCATGAACCCCTTGGAGAGCCCATAAGGTCTTTAAAATCGAAAACGAGCCAAAATGGATGATATACTAGCAAAAATGAGCTTGTTGCCTGTGGTGTCGCTAAGCCTTTGGGCGGCCCTGCCCTTAAGGGAGGGTGCACCACCACATTGCTTGGGTGGTGCCACCGCTATGTTTTGGTGGTGATGCCAAGGTTGGCTAGTGGCAATCTCTTTTATGGTTGTCGACACCTTGTCATTAAACCTAAAACATCCTATCCCACATTATTTTTTCATCAATTTTCACCTCCAAAACTGATTGTAAAACCCTTTTCTCAATCTCACATTAATATAATCCAAGAATTGAGCCTGCAATCCTCCATTGTAAATAAGAAGGCTCGCCTTCAGCTCAAAGGACACCTGAACAATTAGATCAATTTTTCTCTAATTGGCTTTCCATTCTCCCTCCTATTTTTTATATTCTTATAAAAGTGGTTAATTTCTCTTTGTTCTCAAACTGATTTCTTTAATTCTCTTTGAGCTAAAGGAATAGAAGATTCAAACTTTTTAGTTCAACTTAGCGTATGGTACCTCAAATTAATTCTTTTTGAATTTAATTTGATTTTTTTAGGCTTATTAGGTTGAAGCTTGTATATATATATAATTTTGGTAAAGATATAAATGAGATGGAGCTAGTTCGAGCTCAACTCGTTTATATTTACTCCAGTTTGAGCTCGTGCTCATCATGAGCTCTAAATTTATGATCGAACTCGGCTTATTTGATATTTGTTATATTTGAATTCAACTCAAATCGAACTCATTTATAATCTAAACGAGTCAAACTTGAGTTCGAGTTTGTTAAGGTTGGATAAATTATTATAAACAAACTTCATTTGAGCTTGAGTGAAAGCTATTTAAGGTTCAAAAAATTTCAAAAATATTCTTCATTCGAGCTCGAGTTTGAACTTAAATTCATTTAATTTGGCAAGTATTGAATTCCAAATTTGATTTTTATTTTTTTTGATCATTTGATTTTGATATATTTTTACACATACTATATATCAATATATTGATTATTTTCTACCTATATTTCTTAAAAATTATTATGAATTATCAATTAACAATATATGTATGAGAATAAACTTATTATTAATATTAAAATTTTTCACTCTATATAAGTTTAAAGTTGTTATAAAAAATCAATTAATTTTAGTTTATATTGTAATGTATTCTTCATTATATTACAAAATGATTACTTTTTATAATATTATTATTTATTAGTTTATTACTTTATATACCTAACACCTTAATTCAGTAATTTGTTTATTTTAATTAATTACTTCTGTAATTATTAAATTTTAATATTTAATTAGTTATAATAAATTATATAATTATGTATTTTGATATGTATTTTAGATGTCAAATCATATATTTATGGTTTGAATTTATTGAGAAAAATAAGGATCATGGTTACAATAAGACAATATTACATATGAAAATGAGTATAATAAATTCAAAAAATTTATAAAATTTAAGATTTGTCTAGATTTCAAGAAATAAAAAATTAGATTTATAAAATGAGATGAAAAGAGCATCATTAAATTTCTAGATTTTGAAATTCTTGTATGAAGCATTGGTGATTTATAGATCTGACTCCATGATGATCAAGATCCCATTGCCTTAAAGGTAAATTTGGAGAGGAAGTTGTAAATAATGATTATACCTAAGAGTGCAGTGACGTTGTAACTCTTTGGACAATCACTAAAGCAAATATACCTTTCAATAGCTGGAAAAATGATATAGAAACTTAAAATATAGCCATAGTTATGAAGAAACACCAACCCCACAAGCACCACTCCTTTAGTTGAAAAAAATTCAAGTTTTAGTGCTCATAATTATCTGGCTAACTTACATCCATTTAAATAGGGAAGGAACAACTTTTAAGGGTTTAGAATCTTAGATTATTTACCATATCGACAAAACTATACTACCAAAAAGAAAGAGAAACAAAAAGAAACATAAAAAGGTGAAAAATAAGGAGGCGGTGACACAGAAATAAGTCGATAACACTTTCGATCTGCACCAAGAAAATTGAGATTTAAGGAGAAAGAAGAGAAAATATTTTAGAGAGGTTAGGCTAATAGTTAAGGGTGAGCAATCTATTGGTTCAATTTAAATCGAATTAAACTTTCTAAAAATCGAATAAACTAAACCAAAATTTTTAGGAACCAAACTGGCCGAACTGAAAATTTTTAAGATCAAACTGAATTGACATATTTCGATTCGGTTATTTCGGTTTTTTAAAATAAAATAAATATAAAAAGTATTAAAAATATATATTTTTAAATAAATATATATATAAATATAATATACATATATATTTTAGTTGGTTCAATTATTTTAATTTTCTTTTGAAAAAAATCGAATCGAAATCAAATTGATCGAAATTTTAAAAAATTAACCGAATCGAATCAAATTTTGAATCAAATCAAATTAATCAAACTAAGTTTAATTCGATTCAATTTTCGATTTTCTCGATTTTTTGCTTACCCCTCCAAACAAACAAGATTTTATTTTGATCTGACTTGCATAAGATATTAAATGCGGCAAGTTAAATAAAAATTTTAAAAATTTATGATTTGAAAATTTAAAAAGAATAATATGAAATTATATTAATATTAAGTTTAATAAGGATATAAGGACTTACTTAAAATCTCAATTTACACTCCATACTTACAATTGTAATATATATATATATATATATTTACACTCCATACTTACAATTGTAATATATATATATATATATATATATATCGTGTTCCTTTATATTTAAAATTTTTTTTCTTGACCATTTTTTTAAATGTGTGCGATGAATATATATTATCATTTACATTTTATATTTGATATAAAATGAGAAATTTCAAAATTCGAGTACTAAGTATAAGATATAGCGGCATTAAGCGAGAAAAATAGTGTTTCTCATTATCCCTTGACCGTTGGATGATAATATTAAAATGAACATTAATCACTCATCACGATTACTTTTTGTACTTATTCGTTAACCAAATGAGCACGTGAAATGACCCTCACACCAGCGCCTTCGCCTTCCTTGCATAATTTTTACAATACTCCAGTCTCTCTCTTCCTTAAACCCTAATTCACAGTTTCATTTGCTTTGCTCGTGTGGACTCCAGCTAAGGTAAGATCATTGCTATAGATCTTAAAATTGTTTAATTTAATTCAGTTGAAGGTTCTTGATTTGTTGATTTTGAATTCGAATTTAATTTTCACTCAATCTCCTTGTTCTTCAATGGATTGATATGGAAATTTGGGTATTTTTCGATGGATAGTGTGCTTTTAGCAATCGGGCTTAAGTGTATCCAATACGGAGTAGTAAGTTAGTTTTACAATGGGTTGCTTTGAGTTTGATTGGTTTTAAATGTAGTGGAAGCTGCTAAAAACCCGTCTGGAAATAGTCATTTCATTTTATTATTGTCTTTGTTTTGTTAGAACAATAATGCTTGAATAGTTATTTCTTATTAGTTTAGCCCATTTAAAATGTAAAATGGGACTGCTTGTATACTATTACTCTTAAGAAAATGCAGTTTTAAGAATTTTTGCATTAAGGGTTGAGCATGTGAATTTTAGCTCTTATTCCATTTCGTGATCTGTCTTTGAGAAGCTAATTGGAGAATTAAGGGAAATATTCTTATATATATATGCACAAATTCCTCCAGATTTGCCCTATTTTTCTTCTGAATTGACTCGTGATTGAAAAGTTTACGCAGGAAAATGCGTGTTATATGACTCTTTGTTTAATTTTATTACATTTATGTCTTACCTAATTACACTTGCTTTGGTTAATTGTTTTTGTATTTACTTACTGTTGTTTTTGTTTATGTTATGCATTTTCCCTTTTCAAATTCTGTTATTTTTAAGCTTTCTGTTGTATTTTTTTTTAAAGTTCACTGTAGTGACTGCTTATATGCCATCTTCTTGAATATTGTTCTTCAATAATCATCAAGGCATCTAATCAGAGGAATGGATTCTGGATCTGTTGATTCATCAACTCCGTCTGTTAAAGCTCCTTACGTACAGCCTCATGTTGCCACGGATCCTGGACCGGATATTTCTCCACGTGATGCACCTTCCAAACTATCCACTTCTGGCATAGCATCATGGGCCAAAAGTTTGAAAGTTCCCCAGCCATTGACTTCCTCACAAGATGACTCACCAACTGGAAATTCTGGAAAATCAACTTTTGCTCGTTTTACTAGTGGATTTGGACTGCTCTCTTCTCCGAAATCTCCTGCAGTTGATGATAGTTCTGAAGGAACTTCAACAGCTACACAACCTGGATTTATTGGAACAATCACTAAAGGCTTAGTTGATACATCTAAGAATGCAGTGAAGGCAGTACAAGTCAAGGCTCGTCATGCTGTCTCTCAAAATAAGCGAAGATACCAGGTGGGATTATGGCTTCTGCAAAATTCTCTGAATTTTAACTAACAGTACATGGATCACTTTCATGATTTGTTTCTTATTTCTCCTTTGATATTTCTTTCTAAATGTAAATTTCCTTAATCTGTTTACCTGTTAAACAGAAAATGTATTGCCCTAGTCTACTTCCAATCTTGAAATATGTTCAACAGGGAGAGGTAGGAAGATAGCATCTTGTTAGTATTTTTTTCCCTTATAAGCATCTTGTTAGTATTTTTTTTCCCTTATAAGCAAGCAGTCTCTATTAAAAGAATCACCATATATGCTAGGGTTAAACTTTTAAAACCTTTTGGAAAGAGAGTTTTCAAGAAAGTGGCATGTCAAATTAGAAAACACTATTTTGGAAATCAAACTCTCTTGTCGAGCAACAATGAAGATTTATTGGCATACCTCTTGTAGTATCCTCTAGAGTGAACTTTTTATTTGTAAAGGCTACCCCTTAATTTTTTTTTCATCCCTCTCCATTTCTACAAAATGAGCATAGGAATTTTCTCTCATATCTTCTTCCCAGCTTTACAAAGAGAAATTCCAAATATTTAAAACTATTTTTTCCAAATTTTATGCATTGGTAGTTCCAAAATAATTATGTACTAAATGCTAAAGAGTTCTCATCCACTTGCAATTAAATAGGAACTGATTCACCAACTCACCTATGGTAGAAAGATTTTCTGTTATTTAGGTATTCAGAGCTAATTATTAGTTGCTCTAGCTTTCTGAAAAGTAAGTGCTATTTAGTAGACCAAGTGCAGAATAAAAACTTGACTGGGAAATTAATCATATACTGACTTGTTATGGCTGACCTCCAGTGCAAATGAAATGCTTTATCTTTATTGATATTGTCTTTTCTACTTGTATATTGTGGAGGATATCTAACTCTCCAACATGTAATTTTGCTTTATTTCCATTGAATACAATATTCTCAGTCCTGAAAAAATAAAAAGGAAAAATTATGTTGACATATTATTTGTAAAGAGTATTTTTAGAATACGTCTAATTAATATTCTTCATAGGTTATTGTGTGCCACTATTGCCTTCATGCTCCGAAGGTGTCTTAATTTTTTTTTTATAAAAAAAAAAAAAGAAATGCTCAGGAGCCTTCTCCATTGTCTGCTTAATGGGATCTACAAATTTTTTAGTTCTTTTATCTATGCAGGAGCAAACAATATGAGATGGCTGTATTGGAAGTTTGGGTTAGGCTTGGTAATCTTCTGTTGTAGTAAAAAAAGAAGTTGATCTCTGTCTCCATAGGGATGGAACTATGATCTCCATCTCTATGATCTCTATCTCTTTGGTGATCCTATAAAACTATGTGAATTATGGATCTTTATTGTTTCTCTAAATTATCTATATTTTGTGATTTTTCTTGTTTCTTGTTGCTATTTTACATTCGGTATATCCTTTAAAGTAGATGTTCTACTGCATAAATTTTTATCCTAGGATATGGATATTTATTGTTTAGAGAATGTACCGATTTTTCTTTAAGTTTGATGCCTAATGTCTTAATTGGATAATGCGTTAATTAAGGGATCAGGATCACATTAGGTAAAGATAATCTACACAAATTTGTTGATATTTTTTTTCCTTCATTTGGCGATAATTTCTTTCAAATGATGTATGTTATACATTCTCTAATTGATTCCTATTACTTCTCTTCAGGAAGGAGGATTTGATTTGGATATGACATATATCACAGAGAATATAATTGCCATGGGGTTTCCCGCTGGTGATATGAGCTCTGGTTTTTTTGGATATGTTGAAGTAAGCAGGTTAATTTGCCCTATGAGTTGCAGTTGTCTTTCCTGATCAACTGTATTGCCAATGATTCAACTGTCAAGCTATTTGGTGCAGGGATTCTATCGAAACCACATGGAAGAAGTGATTAAGTTTTTTGAAACTCATCACAAGGTTCTTACTTTTTCTACTTTATACTTCAACTCTAGTGTGGCTTTTATTTTCCTTGTCTGACCTTAAATGAGAGCATATGATAAGCCTGTTGAATACTTTACTTGTAATTAATATGAAATGATATTCTTTTTGGAGAACATGCTTTACAAAAGAATGTTTAGTTGTATTTTGTCTATGTTTGCCTCTTGGAATGGGTGATTGTCGCTTTTTTTTTTTTCTTGTAGATTCAGTATGATCCATTTTTGTGCTTCATTGGGATGGTAATGATGGATTATAGTAATTACTTCTATTCTCATGATTGCAATTTGGACAGGATAGTTCTCTGTGTAAATGTTTGTTATTTGTTACTCCAAATAGACAATATGCCTTGTGAGTTTTAATTATGGTCATATTTACTGACAGACTATGATTTCTGGTCCTCTGAACAATATATATTCCATTTGCTTGTGTGACTCTTCTCTCTAAAAATGGCTCCTTCTACAGAGTAGCCAAACATACTGAAATGTTGCTATTTTGACCCTTTTCTAAATTTAGTTTAATATTCTCAAATGTTGATTTTTAGACCTGAAGATGTTGGCAGCAATTGGTGGTTCATTTAGTGCTGAAGTGTGCTTCTTTATTCCTAAAGCAATTATGTTTTTATATTTGTTCTATTTCTATATGGTGGAATATTTTTATAAATATTTTACCTCAGATGTATTTTCTATGTGTAGGGCAAGTACAAAGTATACAATCTTTGTTCTGAAAGGCTTTATGATGCATCATTATTGGAAGGAAAGGTGCGGTGTTCTTTTTTTCTTTAATTTATAAAGATGGCTACAGTTAAACCTCTATAAATTAATAATATTAGGACCGGTAAATTCTATTAATTAAAAGAGATATTAATTAATCGATAAATTAATAATTTATTAATTTAAAGAGAGTATTTACAATTTAATAAATAATATTTAATCAACTAAAAAAATTTGTGTTTTACTCAATTTTGTAATCAATTCAATATGAGTTTAATGAATACAAAAAAAAAATGTGATAAATTAAATATAAATTAATTAAAATGAAACAAAAAAAATATTATCAATTGAATATGAATTAAATAAATTGAACAGAAAAATATGTGTAAATTAAATATAAATTAAATGAAGGTTACAAAAAATATGTGAGCATAATTGTTTAAATTTAAAATAGTTTTTATATAAATCATTTCAAAGAATTTCTTATGTTTTTCATAGTTACAATGACTTTCGATTCAAAAAGCGTTTAAAAATCAATCATAACAGATGAAATGCGTAAAGCACTATGTGAATATAGTAAAAAATATCCTATATACACTAAAAAAGAATTGCGATTATGAATTTCCGACGGATTTCACTTGAAAGTTAGTTAAGATACACTATCAAATACACTCAAGCGAAATTAAAAATGATAATACACTTAATGTATCAATAACATTTCATAAGTTTTTATTGAAATTCGAGAATTCAATCCCAAAACTTCTAGATTCAATAAAAAAATTAGAGATAAGATCTAACTAAATTTAAATTTCAAGAAAAAACAAGTAATAATAAACTCATATATTAATAAAGTATCATAGTCTATTATGTATAGAATGTTGGTAAATTATTAATGACAAATTAATAATTTATAATATAAATGAGACCATGTAATTATGTATGGATTTTCAGAAAAATATTATCTTATTAATTTATCGAAATTATTAATTTAATCTATTGGTTTAAGTCGGGACTGGAGAAAATTATTATATAATAGAGATTATTAATTTATCGAGTATTAAATTATAGAAGTTTTACTGCACTTGTAGTTTTTTACATCATCAGGAGAGAATCTGAGCTGCATTGGGTTGGATACGCTTGGATACACTCATTTGTCTGTTTCAGATTGAGCATGATATAAAGTGCCATTAATAGTGTATATCGATTTGTAATTATAGTGTTGTATCAAAAGACATGTAGTGAATTTGTTGCAACTTGTAAGTGCTATTGGATGCATGATATTTTAGGTTCAGTCTTTCTATTGATCACATTCACTCTTTTATCGGTATGACGTCACTTTTATTTGTGATCGATATGGGATATTTTATAAGCTTAATCTTTGCTCAGATGGTTCCTTTGTTGAAATTACCCATATAAACACTATATTGTATCTTCTTATAATTGCTGCATCAAATTCTTTTATCAGGTGGCTAGTTTTCCATTTGATGACCATAATTGCCCTCCAATTCAACTCATTATATCATTTTGCCGTAGTGCTTACTCATGGTTGAAGGAGGATATTGAGAATGTTGTGGTGGTGCACTGTAAGGCTGGAATGGCAAGGACAGGGCTGATGATTTCTAGCCTTCTTCTATACTTAAAGGTACATTTTTTTTAACATTTTATTCTTGAATGAAGACCGGTTGGTGGAATATTGGGGACCTGTGTGTACATTATGTTTACTGAATCTTTTTATTTTTATTTTTTTGTTTAGCCCTTTCCTTTTAATAACTCTCACCAAATAAATGATAACTTTTCATAGTCTGGGAGACTTGAACTCGAGACTTCTCACTTCCTCTCCCCACACCCTTAAAGGGAGTGAGAGGACTGACCAAACCACACATGATTTATTGTTCAATCTTTTGATATACACTAATTTGCTATATTTCTCTAGTTCTTTCCTACCGCTGAAGAGTCCATTGACTACTACAACCAGAAGAGGTGTTTTGATGGAAAAGGGCTTATTCTACCAAGTCAAATTGTGAGTGAATTATTGCCATATCTATTGCAAAATGCACATTCATGGTACATGATCACTTTGTTGAGCTTCTTTACATTTGTCTGATTGTTTATGCATTTTTCTTCTCTTTTCTGTAGAGATATGTAAAATACTTTGAACGTATCTTAACATACTTCAATGGTGAAAACCAACCAGGGCGTAGGTATGGTTTTCTCTCTCTCTCTCTCTCTCTCTCTCTCTCTGTTAATGACTAGCAATTTTTGCAGGTGCATGCTTAGGGGATTTCGGCTTCACCGATGCCCTTACTGGATCAGGCCCTCTATCACCGTCTCTGATCATAACGGTGTGTTGTGGTATTCTCAGTGTTATTAAAATCGGACTGAATGGATGGTTCGACCAAAAAAATCAGAAATCGGATGAGCGGTCGGTTCGGTCCACCCCCGTTTACCCGTCCTCATAAAAATCGTTCAAAAAACCGGTGAACCGGTTGAATTGGACCGGTTTTTCCTGTTTGGACGGGTCAACTTTTTTATTTTTAATTTTTGATCAAAACTACTCCGTTTTGGACCAAAACAACATCGTTTTGTTCTTGAATTTTTTTTTATTAAATCCTTATGCTCAAGGAGATTCGAACTCAAGACATTTCAAAGGTCTTCTAAGATTTTTTCCACTGTGCTAATGACAAGTTTTGTTAATGTTTTCTCAAACTTAGTATTTATAATTATCAGATAATTTAATTAATTAATAAATTATATTATTAGCTTTTAAGATAATTAAACCCATTAAATTTAATGTACTCCTAAAATATATATATATATATATATATTTGTGATTTGAAATTTTATTTTAATTATTATTTAATAAATTAGTTTACTAATGTATATTAGTTTATTTATTTTATATAATTATATTTTATTTATCATATTAAAATATATAATGTAATTATAATATATTTTATATTTATTACATATTTAATTTAATTATGATTTAACTCTTGTTAAATTTTTTTTAATAGTAAAATAATCTAAATATTAAAAAATTATAGAACAATTAGTATAATGCATGAGTTGAATTATTTTCATATAATAATATATAATATAAAAAAATATTTTTTATAATTTTATATAAAATTAATTATGATAATTTTCATTTTTATAATAACTAGTTATTATTATATTACTATTTTAAATTTAATTGGATTATTTTTTTATTGTATTATAGAAAAAAAGATTAATATATGTTTTTTTCTATTTTATAGTATTAAACTTAATTATTCCTGGTTTTATCCCGGTTGAACCTTTAACCTTTTGTCTTTATCGGTTTTCTGACCAGTCCGGTTTTAAGAACACTGGTTATTCTTGCTATGTTTTTTTTTTCTTTTTTTCTTTTTTCCCTTCTTTTTGTTTTAATAGTAGAATTTATTATAGTAGTCTATGTACCCTATGATAAGGAGAAAGTTCGCCAGTCCTCTAAACATATTCACAAGTAGAAAGAAATGTTGCATCCTTGAATTTTCTTCTTTCTTTATTTGTTTTTGGCATGTTCAGATTTATTTGATGGCATTAAATGATTTTATGTGCTCTCTACATATCTATCATTATGATTGAATTGATTCAAACCTTTTAAACTGCTGTGTGTTGGAACTTGTTGAAAATTTTATGATATGCCTGTTCCATGAGTAGTCCTACATTTGTAAGAGAAGCAATTTGTTTATTGATTGATGTGTTATTATGAGGATTGTTCTAATAATTTGTTTTACTGTAATGCCAAAGAGATTGTGCACTAATGCCTTGCTTTGAGCCTGTTTGGCTTTAATTTTAAACCTGCCTTTTAAAATTGCATTTTGACTTTCTTTCTATTTTTAAAATTTTTTTTTATTAATATCTTTGGTAAATCATGGTTTGGAAAAAACTAAAAAATATAGCCTTTTTCAAATCATGGTTTGGTAAGCTCTGAATACTCCAAAAGCAGTTTGCCAAAAGCTATCAAACCACAATACTGAACAGACACTTTGCCAAGTCTATAAAAAAAAAAAAAAAAATTATCTACTTTCCATATTCTTGAACGCAACGCCTTTTCTTACTACTAGTGCAAAGGAAAACACCAAAACTGATGCCGCCTGAGCCTGTGGATATTCAGGCCAATGCTCTATAAAAGCTTATTTGGACTTTGAGCTGATGTAAGAGGAGTAGAATGTTACAAGTTAAAGCTTAAACTTTACAGCACTTCAGCTTAAATACACATGTAATCCATATTTATCAATTACAGCTTGGGCATTTTTTTAATTCTTTCCTTATACACAGGTGTTCTCTTCTCCACAAAAAAGCATTCTAGAACCAAGGACTTATCGGTAGGTCTTCTGAAGTATTTGGCGGATGTGTCATGCCAAATGCTCCATAAAAGCTTATTTGGACTCCTGATTTTATTTCAGTTTTGACTTTGAATTCTATTGCGATGCTTTTCCATAAATGAGTTTTAACAGATGTATGTTCTCTCTGCAGCCAGAAGACTATTGGTTTAGTGCACCAAAGAAAGGTGTTATGGTCTTTGCATTGCCAGGAGAACCTGGTCTAACTGAGGTGGCTGGAGACTTTAAAGTCCATTTTCATGACCGTCAAGGAGATTTTTACTTGTTAGTATTCTAGTCTGGTTGTGTATGAATGGCTGTTTGATTTTAACAATTGGAAATGGTGTGCATTGCTGATTGCTCTTTTGTAATTTCAGTTGGTTAAACGCAACAATGATGGAAAATAGAAAGGTTTTGAACACCAATGATATTGATGGGTTCGACAAGGTAATAAACATTGGACACTTAGTTACACTTAATCATTGTCTCTCCTCATAGCTAGCTTTCAGATTTGTTGATTGTAGTCAACAGCTAGCTCTAACGGCATTATTGTTCTCAAATGCCTTCTCTACATGATGCTCATAAGACCCGTAACAACCTGGATGAATTTTGTGTAGAGAAAACTGCCTTCCCCAGGATTCCAGATTGAGGTTGTGCTAGTAGATTATTATGGCACCATTCCAACAGGGCAAAACAGTGAAACTGCTGCAAATAAGTCAAATGAAGGTTCAAGTGCTCCTGCTCCTGCTCCTGCTCCAGTTGTTGCTGGTGCAGATACAGCTGCTCCAAACCAAAATAAGAACGGTGGAAGTAATGATAAATATGATGTGTTTTCGGACAGTGAGGCAGAGGAATCTGTTTCCACAAAACTAAGGCAAGCTCAAGCTGCTTCTGCAGGTGGAGGAACTGCTGTGACAACCACCTCTAGTTCTGAAACTAATACTAAATCAGATCAAGTTGCAAGTTTAATACATACAACCGAACAACTTTCTCTTGGAAACACAGGATTGCAACCTGCTGCTAGTCAGCCAAAAAGCGCTGTTGTCAGTGGAGCTGTCTCAGGTCTTGAAGTTAACAACTCAGAAAGTGAGTTCAAAGCAATGGCTGCTGATGCTTCTGTTTTCACTTTTGGAGATGATGAAGATTATGAAAGTGAATGAAGAAAAGGGAATAATGATACGTTTGTGAAGGATCTGTATATAAAATTGGCTTGCAAGTTATACACCCACCAATCATAGCGGTTCAATCCATTCGTTTTATATGTAGATGTCTGTTTCTGGCTTATCAGTTGTACGAGTCAAAAGAAGAAGACAAATGCATGAATAATTATTGCATTAGATTGTGGCACGATTTGTTTACTTTGATTATTTTCATTGAATGTACATTAATTATTAGATTAATGTTGTACCATTCTCTCTGTATATCTTTCAGAGTTGTCTTCTCTAAAAGGCTGAAAGGAGCTTTGATTGTTGTACTCTTCGTACTCTGAAAAAGTGGTAATGATAAAAAATTAGCTTGCCAGGAGAAGGAATAGCAATGTGATGGAGACTCAGAGCGGTCGTTTTTGCAATTTGTATCTCTGCATCATTAGGAATTGGAATAGGAGTGGGGGTAAATTACAAAATAATAAGATGGGTCCATAAGCTTATTACTGTATCTTATAATTTATATGAATAAAAAATTGTGCGCGCCTGTATATATAATTTACAGTATTATTTGTTAATACTCTAAATTGTGGAATGAATAATGTCATAGAACGTTAATATGAAGTAATAATTTTAAAATTTGCAACTGTGGAAGATGAATGATTTGGTTTCTATTAGTGTGAATTCACAATACATGTAACAATTTAATAGAAGTCACTGTTCAGCAGTAAACTTGAAATTATTGAGGCTCAATTCTTTTCATTTGTTTAAATAATGAATCAAATTTGTAGGGTAATATTTTGTAATTTCCTATGAGAATTTGCGATTACAATTTACTTGTAATCTCTATTTTTTTTTTAGAATTTTTAATGAAGTATTAATATTTGGATAACTGTGCAATTATTGTTACAGATTTTTATTTAAAAATTATATTTTAAACTCTTAAAAGATATCCATTATAACAGATCCTACTGTATTAGAGGATAGCTATTCAATTAGCTATGTACAAAGATTATCATAATGTTAATTTTTAAGGTGATGCCTTAAATATTGTTAATGATTTCTGAGAAATTATTACTCCATTACAAAATTATTTTAATGTTTTGTTGAATGCTTCTCATTTGATTTTTACTTTTCATTCATTTTCTTTTAATTATTTCAAACGAAATATAATTAAATAGTCAATCATTTGACTAAAAAAATTTTAAATATCTCTTTTTCTTATAATTTTTTTATTCAAATGAATTGGATTCATAAAATTGTGCAATTTTGAGTTTTATTAATGAATGATGATATCTTTGAAAAAAAAAATGAAGTATTAATATTTAAATTTATAAGATATTTTTACCAAAACATTAAAATCATTATTATCGTAAAAATATATATTTTTATAATTACATAAATACTCGATATTAGATGCCCTTAACTATGCTATTGCAACATATATGACAAAATGTTAAAAAAAAAAAAACCTCATTGCACTACTTGATAACTTTTAAAGGAAATTTGTTCACTAAAAACTATTCACCTTCAATTAAATGCTCACAGGTTGAACCATCTTAGATTGGAACATGTGAAAATAGGACATCAATGAGAATGGATTTAGACTATCCTAAGTAAAAATTAGGGTTGAGAGCAAAGGGAATAATAATAAAAAAATCTTTTTATTTATTCTAAATCGTATGTATCTACGGAACTTTATCCCCTTTTATAGGTTTATATATGTTTTGATAAGATATGTACTGCAATTATGATAGACAGTTGTACATCTGATTTATTTATCATTGTTGGAGTATAATTATGTATATAGACTTATATTCGTGTGATGTGTTTCCTCGTTGAGTCTTATTGGAGTACTTCAACCTTACATGCTCGCTTGGGATGGAGGATTGAGAACTATAGTCCCTACATAAGTCTATATTTGCTGAGTTCACTGTCTTCTATTCAGTGCTATGGGTGCTTACGTTCACTAGTGTCAATTTGTACATTTTGGGTGTTATTAGTAGCCAAAGCACAAAATCTTGTTAGTTTGCAAATTAATGATTGTTCTTTACTTTTACTAGATGAGTGTATGGATTTGCAATCCCATCATATGAACTTAGTTAAGGAAACTTGAATTTTGGAAGGAAAAATTTATTCAACATCCGATTAGCAAGGGAAGATCTGTTCGACTTATTGGAGTTGAGCTTTTCAACGTCTCCTTTAGATTATTGAATAACATCCAAAATCTTAAATTCAAATGACTTATTGTTCAATGATTGAGATAATTGAATAATTTTTTGTGTTCAAATAATTTATTTTTCAAATATTGAATCATTGAACAATTTCTCCTATTCAAATGACTTCTTATTCAACAATTGAGATCGTTGAACAGTTTTCAGAATCCTCTAATTTTGGCATGTGTTATGATTTTGATCGACTTGAAATAGTTTGAATTTGCTTTTCCTTGTTATGTTCAATCTTCATTGCATACTTTAAGAGGCGACCTTCCTTCTCTTCAACTGCTTAAGGGATTTGGAAGTTTCATTCTTGTTCATCTCTTTGATTATAGTGTTCAAGTTATTTTTGGAATTTGTCAACACCTATGTTGATTTGAGATATGTTACCTTTTGCCCTTCCAGACCTTAAATTGGGTTAGCAAATCTTGTGTTGCAATATTTTGTTGTTGTAAATTCCTAAGATCAACAAGATCCTCTTATTCACATTCTATTCAAAGTCCGAGATCACTTAACACCTGCACATCAACTAAGTCATCTCCTTCATTGTCTACTTAGTATATATTTAAATGCAAATCTTTGGGATTCATGGGAAAACAATCGATCAATCCATGAAATAAAGTGACTTCTATAAAATGTACTCCATGGTGCTCATCAGATCTTCGATGTTTAAAGCATAATAATGGTCAACACTCAACAACGTTCAATGTCTAACAATTTTCACCATACCCCATATGTTCACTATACATTTAGGGTTTCAAGCATGACAAAAGGCGAATTAGTTTAAAAAAAATTTAACTCATATTTTATTTTATTATATATATAGATTTGTCATTCATGCAAATGGTTGAAATCTTTATTCAACCCACAATAAATATAAAAAATAAAGATTTCTGAACTACGGAAGATAGGGTATATATATATATATGGCAACACTTCTAGGAGTAAATAGGAGTTAAAAGAGATTTAATGTAATTTATAACTTATATGTAATATTATATTCAATTTGATGCACAAGTAAATAAGAGAGTTAAAAATAGAAATTACACAGCAAAATAATAGTTGTTTGGAGCACAATGAATCTCATATGTTCATTTTTTCTCAAAATCCACTGATTTTGAGGTTCCACTATCAAAGGGTTTACGCCAAAATTTACACCCTTAGTTTTTTCGAGATTTCACCATTTACAATTAGATTGAATGGGATTTCACTCAACTCACAATCAATAGATGATTTGAGATTTTTGAAGTCTCTCTAGACTTAGTACAAGCTATTACAAAGATAGAATTTAGGGTAAAGTATAAAAAGATAATATATGGTTTGGGTCGTTTTTACTTTGGGGTCTATCAATTTTTTTTTTTTTATAAAATGGAGTATGTGATTTATTCCGTTAGCATTTTAGAGTCCAGGTGACTAATATCGTTAGTTGATACTGATGTGGCACTGACGTGGTAGATATGAACCAATTGGTGTTGGCATAGCATGGACATGATGGCGCTGATATAGTTCTGACGTGAATTTTTAATTTTTTAATTTTTAATTTTTAATTTTTTAATTTTTAATTTTTAATTTGTAATTTTAAAATTATTTAATTAGAAATTAAAAATAAAAATAATAGTTAAAAATTTAAAATTAAAATTAAAAGTTAAAAATTATAAATTAAAAATTAAAATTTAAAATTTAAAAATAAAATTAAAAATTAAAAGTTAAAAATTAGAAATTAGAAATTAAAAATTAAAAATTAAAAGTTAAAAGTTAAAAGTTGAAGTTAAAAGTTAAAAAATTAAAATTAAAAGTTAAAAATTAAAAATTAAAAGTTAAAAGTTAAAAATTAAAATTTAAAAGTTAAAAATTAGAAATTAGAAATTAGAAATTAGAAATTAGAAATTAGAAATTAGAAATAAAAAATAAAAAATAAAAATAAAAAATTAAATTTAAAAGTTAAAAGTTAAAGTAAAAAATTAACAATTAACAATTAAAAATTAAAAATCCATATCAGTACCATCATAACATTGCCACATCAGCGCCAATTAGTCCATATATGCCGCATCAACATTAAATAACGGTTTTAGTTACTTGGATCTTAAAATGTTAAAGCAATAAATCACAGATCTCATTTTATCAAAAAAAATTCTACAAGTTCCAAAGTGAAAACGGTCAAAACTATATAGTACTTTTGTATACTTTACCCTAGAATTTAAGTATAATAGCTCACAAATATTCAACAAAAAAATTAGAAGTTATGAACAAAGTGTTTAAAAACAAAGTATTAAGAATTTCAAATATTAAAATTTGAATTTCACTTGATGATAATATCACTCTTTTGATTTCCACTTTAAATCTTTACTCTTATATAGGGTTGATCTCTAATATAATAAATGTTATCGTTCTGGAGTGAAATGACCAGTAATGACACCTTGAGTATTGTGCAATGGCTAGAAAATCTATCCAAATTTTATCTAACATTGATAAGTAACATTCATTATGCATTATTGGTTGGTAATGTCAGAGAATATTCATTGAACAAACGTGAAAATTCTATCTAAAAGCTTCACTTTTATCCCTGATGTGTAACATTCATTACTTGTTGAGTAACGAGTTTTCCTCCCTTATAACACTGGTAAAGACTTTGTAATAAGCATGAAAAATCTTATTGTGTGAATAGTGCTTTAATTTCATTTGGCGTTCCTCAATATGCCTTGTTTAATCTTCTTGTTTTGACAAAGTAGCCATTGTATTTTAAAGTTTTTCAGATAGTAAGTTCCTTATTTGTAACGTGCATTACCATCTTTAATGAGTGTTCCTGTTCTATAATGAGCCTTACCTGTAGCATAACAATATATCTTTTGAAAAAAAATGTTAAATGAATAAATAATTTAATATTTAAGTTTGGGCATCATCAAAATACAAGTAGGGATAACAATCTCCTCATTTTTTATGATGACAAAATTTATGTATTAATTTTTTTTACAACACCCAAGGTTTTCATTTGCATGCTTTATGATTCCATTATTGGATTCTAAGTGATTTGGTTATTGTTTTGCTTGAATTGCTTAGTAATTTGTTGTCTTGTATTTTAAAAGGTTGCATAGAATGCTATGTTATAATATTGATTACTTTTTGTAAGTTATTTATTGAGTTAGATAAGTTATGGATGAGTTTGAATGGTTGAATCCTTAAGGATGGACATAGTAGCATGAGTTACCAATAGGTAACATACATTATTTTTGCTACTGCTTGAATTTTGGAAATAAAGCCTTTGAAGTAATGAGCATTGCCAACTTAGTAACCCTCATGAAAAAGTATGTAACAAGCGTTATCCATAAGGTAATGAGTGTTATTTTGCTTTATGCCCAAATTAGCCAACTTTTTAGATTTAAGGGTAACGAGCATTATCCATCGTGGTCTATAAATAAACAACATATTTTTTTCTTTAACTAATATTTTCACAAATTTTCTCTCTCCTTAAATTCTGAAATTTCCTCATCTACTTAAGAAATATATTTCTTTCTTCATTAAATCTTCAAATTATTTCAAAGATTTGAAGGAAAATTACTCTAAGATACTTAAAATTCTCCCTCCTTAAGAGATCTCAACACTATAATTTTAAGGTAATATTTTCATATATCTCATTTAAGTTTGATTTGATTCAAGATATAGTTATAAAAGTTTATTTATGAGTTAGTATTTATGGGTATTAATTGCTATTAAGGGGGTGTTTGTATCTACTTTAAATGGGCATGAAACGCTGTTTTGAAGTTTAAAAAACACTAAATGATTTTTTGAGTGTTTGGCAGATTAATTCAAAATGTCATTTTGAAACTTAAAAACAGAAAAAATTTAAACTAGACATGCCATCTTTTTTTGAAACGGCGTTTTTAAAACTCTGTTTTCCAAAATGAGTTTTTCACCTAAACACCCTCTAAGTATCGTTGGTTTGAAAGGTATGAATAATAGTGGTATTTAAGGTGAATAGTAATACATTAATAGTTAAATTGAGATTAGAAATTGTATATGGGAACCTTAAGATGATTCAAATCATAAGAATTTACCTTATATCATCATGAGTATGGAAAACCCTAATTTGAGTAAATTGAGGATTTTTATTTTGGATTGAAGATTCAAAGTAATTAAGAAGTACTTTGCTTAACCCAAGTGATGAAGCTATTATTAGAAGGATTTTGCTAAGAGAGGTAAGTTATGAATATGTTAATATATGATGAGATTATGAAATTGCTTATTTATTTTCTATGAATCATATGTGTTCCTTTCAATTGTAAATATTCTTATGATTATCCTTGATATCTTATATTCTTGATATTAATAAACCTTAAAATTCTCCTCTTGATTAACCAAATAATTTGATGATAATGACTTGGTTATATGTCTTTGAACCAAAATCATTAAGAACCCTTTTTGCTATGGATGAATGGTTGTTATGATTAATGTTGAGCAGTTTCTTGACCACAAGTATCCTATTAATTATCTATCCATGACCAAGATATGAATCACATTTGTGATAAAATGCCCTTCTTAATAATAAAGAATTCATAGGACTATGTGCATTAGTGATTTAGTTGATAGGATCTCTGTTATTAATGTTTCACCTAGAAAGGGCTATGTGCTCTAGGCGTGTTTTCCTCGCAAGAATATATTTATGTATTGGGATGTTGATGCCCTAATTATGATTATGTGATTCATTGTTTATCTTATGTAATGCATTTTTTTGGTGCTAATTCTTGTAGGCATATTTATGTTCTTAAATGTAATCTAAATGAAGACATTTTCTTATGCATATATGTATATGATTTTAAAAGTTCTTATTGTATAATTCAAAGCATTAATATACTTCATAACTTATTGAGTTGAATGCTCACTTCTCTTCACGTTGTAGATTTCAGGTGCTAGTATAGCTAGATAGAGAGCAGATAGAAAAGATAGAGTATATTGATTCTTTCCTCCATAAGAAGCCTATAAATTTATTATTTTGTTGTTTTGGTTGTATATAATACTTTTGGGATAATACTCTTTGTAACTTCATAGTATGAATTGTTATAAATTTATTAATTATATTAAAAATATTATTAGACTTTTTCTTGTTCCTTATAGATGATGGTTTATTGTTGACTTTTGATTAATAGGGAACAAATGAATATACAATGAATGATTTTGATGGTTATATGAATATGATTAGTATGCATGAATTGGATAATATATGATGAATGATCCAGGAAGATATAGTGAAAGTCCATTTGGTAACCAAGAGGGAGTGAATTAGTATGTATGACAAATTAAAAATCTAATTATAAAATAAAATAGTGGAAGCAAATATTCAATGTAATAAACCAATTCAACTATAAATTTTTATGCATGTATGAATGAGAAAATTAACTATAAAACAATAATGTATGATGAGTATAGGAAAGAGAAAATCAAACACAAGATTTATAGTAGTTCGACTACATCCACTCCTCAAGATCACACTTGAGTATTTCATTCTATCCTTTTACTGGTGCAAGATCAAACTCAATTGTTTAGACTCACAGTCAAACCTTACAAAGTATTTTCACAGGCTCACACTCAAATCTTTACAAGTGTTTTCATAAGGCTCACACTCAAACCTTTACAAGTATTTTCCTAAGGCTCACACTTAAACCCTTTAAAATTAATTTTCAACATGAGTAATGAAAGCTCATAAATAATTCCCTTTCTCTTTCTAATGTCACTTAATAATCCAAAGAAGTATTGAGATAGAGAAGAAAAATAACTACCCAACTTTGTAATAAATTCATCTCAATGAATCTTACAAATAAATAAATTAACTAGGAAAATGAGGTTGGACATTTTTTTCCACTTATGTAAGCTTAATAGATATTGTTCTTCATATTAGAAACATCTTAGGAGCTTGTATTTATAGTCCTAACTCAAATAGAGCCATTTTTCCTCTTAAATGCATTTGAAGTCTTTTCCAACGGCTATATTTTTTGTCTGTTTTTGCTAATTCGTGTCCGTGACTTGTCTGACACTAATAAACTTCACAATAGCTACTTTACATTTGCGGCTATGAAATTCTTCGAGTCGTGCCTGTGACTGATCTTTTGCGCCTACGAATATCGCCCAATTGAGGACTGGAGCTACGTGAACTCCAAGGTTTTCTTAGTAGCAACAACTACTTTCTAGTCACGGCTGCGACTTTCGCCTCTAACCTTCTATCCATTTTGATCTTCTTACTCGCACCTGCGACACCATGGCAACAATTGCGACGTACTTTGGTAGCGGTAACGACTAAATATTCACACTCACAAATATTATCCTGTTTTAGACCTAAGTTTTTGGAATGCTTAGTTGCGGCATGCGACTGCCTTTGATCACAGCTGCTATTGCCTAGTAGCTCTGGCTACTTTTTGCAATTTGAATTCTGATGATTTGTTTTATACACTTCTTCAAAATATGCTCCTCCTTAGCATGTGCATTTCATGGGTTCACCTTTTGATGTCAATATGAGTTCTAAATTCATATTGAACTTTGCCATTAAACTCTTTCAAATGTGTTAAACCTATGATTAATTAATGACCATGATTTCTCATGCCTTAACTAATTCAAATAAAATTGTTACCATAATTAACACATTGATATATTTTGTTATCATCAAAATCAACATCAAACACAATGGGGTCCAATAATCTCCCCCTTTTTAATGATAACAAAACCATATATACAAATATTTAAGAAATAAGCAAAATAGCTTAACCAATTAAATACAAACACTTGTATACATTTGTATATATAAATTTCTACCCTTTTTGATATCATCAAAAAGATTTTTCTCTCTCCCTTTGAAAAAGAATAGCTAAATACATAATAGGGTTTAAATAATTTCTCTCCCTTTTTCAAGTGTTTCTCTCCCTTAGTAAATTAAAAATGTTCAAGGAATACTCAAAGAATCATCAAAGTAAATTTGGATAAAAATTGTTTAATCTCAAGATTCAAGCACAATTATCATAATAATATGCATAGATACATAGCCTCAACATATTTAACATTTTTCATTCAAATTAATAGGCATAAAAATATAAAACATTATCATAGTGGTAACACATATTCACTTAATAAAGATTTAAAGTTTTGAGTGACCACTTGTAGTCATGAACTTTAACTTCTTGAAGAAGGTGAGCCTATTTTGAGTTGTGACATCCATTGCACATTATTTTTTTTTATCTTGGGATTTTAAATAATATGATTTTTTCATCATTATTTGATTTCTCAAAATTCTACACATAAGAAGAAGTCTTTGGTACGTATTTCATTTTGGGTCTTTTGGGGTTAGCCTTTGTGCCTTTAGAAACCCAAACTAATTTGGTTTTTGGTTTCTTCTTTTTAATGAAACTTTTATGAATAATATGACCATAATTATGAGATGTCACATTATTTTTAATGTTATATGAATGATGCCTTTTTATTTTATAAAAATAAGATTTGTATCTATAATCATTACATGAATAGAAATATCCATTAAATTTGTGGTTATGACTATATATGTGATGTATATGACTATTTTATAAGTTTGAGCCATATGTCTATGTGAATGACAAGAATGACAATGTCTAATGAATGATACTTCTAAATTCGTACTTTCTTTTTCTTTTTTCTTTTTTTGAAAGAGATGATTTTAGACTAATTAATTTATTTTTAAGAATTTCATTATCTTTCAAAACTTGGTCACAATCTTGATATTTCACCAATAACATTTTGTTTTCCTTTTCAAGACCATCATTGGTGCAAGTTAATAAAAGAAGTTTATTATTCAAATGTTCATTTGCATATTTCAAATTATCAATTTGACATTTGAACATTTTATTTTTCATTTTCATTTTTTCAAACTCAATGTACATGATTTTCAATGCATATAATAACTCACAATATGAAAAATCATCATCAATTGAGTTTGAGAGATTTGATATTACCTCATGAGAAGAAGCGTGCTAATCAATGTCCATGAAGCACAAGTTAATAACTTCATCCTTGCTTTCCTTATGTTGCAAATGTGAGTTGCATGCTTGCTCATCATTGTCCTCATTATTTTTGGAGGTTCAGCATTCTAAGCCACTATCTCTTTTTTATTGTTTCATCATTTCCTCTTACTCATCATCTTCTTATTGTTGTTGATGAGTAGATGTATTTGTACCTAAAGCTTCATTAACTTCACAAGAGGTGTTAGTGTTATAAGTAGAATCAAGTAAATTCCATACTTCATTAGCACTAACACATGAAGACATTATATTATAATCATTTTCATTTAATGTGCTCCTTAGTTTTTGCATGATCTTAATGTTTAATGCAAATTATTTCATATCATGCTCATGCCATTCATTCATAGGTTTTATAATGAGTAAGCCATCTTTTATAACTCCACATAAATCCTCATCTACATCATTTAGGTATTCTTCTATTTTGCTAGCCCAAATTTTACAATTTCTACCATCAAAATAAGGTAGTCTATCTATTCTACATGCAGAATTCTTATATATTTCCATAGGATATAATCTTGGCTGGTTATATTCTGAGTGAAGAGTACAAGCTTTGATAATAATTGAAAGCCCCTTTGGTAACCAAGAGGGGAATGAATTAATTGGTATGACAAATTAAAAATCTAATCACAAAATAAAATAGCGGAAGCAAATATTCAATGTAATAAACCAATTCAATTACAAATATTTATGCGCATATGAATGAGCAAAGTAACCATAAAACAATAATGTATGATAAGTGTAGGGAAGAGAAAATCAAACACAAGATTTATAGCGGTTTGACCAACTCCTTGCCTATATCCACTCCTCAAGATCACACTTGGATATTTCACTCGATCCTTTTGCAAGTACAAGATCAAACCTAAGTGTTTAGGCTCGCGCTCAAATCTTACAAAGTGTTTTCACAGGCTCATACTCAAACCTTTATAAGTGTTTTCACAAGGCTCACATTCAAACCCTTTACAATTAATTTTCAAGATGAGCAATGAAAACTCATAAATAATTCCCTTTCTCTTTCTAATCTCACTTAATAACCCAAAAAAGTATTAAGAAAGAGAAGAAGAATAACTACCTAACTTCCTAATGGATTTACCTTAATGAATCTTACAAACAAATAAACTAACTAGGAAAATGAAGTTGGAGATTTATTTTTCACTTATGTAACCTCAATAGATGTTGTTATTCACTTTAGAAACATCTCAAGAGCTTGTATTTATAGTCCCAACTCAAATAAAGCCATTTTTCCCTTTTAAATGCATTTGAAAGCTTTTCCAATGGCCATAATTTTTGTCTATTTTTGCCAATTCGTGCCCGCGACTTCCTCGTCGCACCCGCGACTTTCTAGTCACTCCTGTGACTTGTTTGACACTGATAAAACTTCACAGTAGCTACTTGACATTCATGGCTTTAAACTTTTTTGAGTTGCACCTGTGACTAATCTTTTTGCACTTGTGAATATCGCCCAACTGAGGACTGAATCTACTAGAACTCTGAGGTCTTCTTAGTGGCAGCTATTTTCCAGTCATGGCTGCAAATTTGTCTCTGTCCTTTTGTCCACTTTGGTCTTCTTACTCGCACTTGCGACACCATGGTAATAGCTGCGAAGTACTTTGATAGTGGTAGCGACTGAATATTCGCATCGTAAATAATGCTCTTTTTTGGACCTAAGTTTTTAGAATGTTTAGTCATGGCTGTGATTGATTATTCGCCCCTGCGACTGCCTTTTGTCGCAGTTGCTACTGCCTAGTAGCACCAGTTACTTTCTACAATTTTTGCAACTTGACTTCTGATTTTTTTTATGCACTTCTTTAAAATATGATCCCCTTAACATGTGCATTTCATGTCTTCAGCTTGTGATGTCAATATGAGTTCCAAATTAATATTGAACTTTTCCATTAAACTTTTTCAAATGTGTTAAACATAGCAATGGTAATGATTTCTCATGCCTTAACTAACTTAAACAAAATTGATAACAAAAAAGTTGCAAAAATGATTTTCATTAGAATAGGAGGCTAACGGTTGGTCAGAAGGGCCATATGATCCTTGGAAAGGGCCACGCGGCCTTTCACTATCTCAAGAGAGACTAAGAAGGGACACATGGCCCTATGTTTGCCCTTAGGGCGTTTCTTATGCTATAGAGGCACTTGTTTGTCTCCTTTGCTTATTTTCTTGACTTTTTATGTCTACTTGATGCTTCTAATTGTATTCGAATGTTAATATGTCATATATAAATGCATGAAGCCTAGGATAAATGACTGCATGATAGTATCTATTAACTCAGAAGCATGCTAGGACTAAAAGTGCCAATGTTATGCTGAGTTATGCATGTTTGTTGCTATAATGCCTAGTTTAGGTTATAAGCTTGAAAATTGGCATGTTTATTACTATGTGACAATATGACATATTAAATATATGGTCAAATGACTTCAAAATGAACATGATGCCATGAATGAATAATTTGGGGGCATGTACTTTAAATGCATAAGTCATGATATATTGAATATACACTTTGTTGCCATGCCATACAAAAGTCTTCTATAGGTTAGCATGCCATGCCTAGGTTAGTTGTCTAAAGTGATTTAACTTGTACATAATTTGGTGCATGCATCATTATTTTGGTCATTTGTATATAAACCAAGAACATGTCCACCTTATATCCTTGCTACCTAGGGTACCCATCCATGTCGTCCAATC
Source organism: Aleurites moluccanus (assembly GCA_948193065.1). Taxonomy (NCBI): domain Eukaryota; kingdom Viridiplantae; phylum Streptophyta; class Magnoliopsida; order Malpighiales; family Euphorbiaceae; genus Aleurites; species Aleurites moluccanus. Next base: position 26,050 of record CANXYC010060549.1, read on the forward strand.
TCTTTTCGAGTGGAAAGGAACAAGGGTCTTCCTTTTAAGATATTGTGAAGGTTCAAATCTCTTGGGATTACCATCCGTTGCTTCAATAACTTACAACCTCTCACGTAGCCATATCTAGCAAAAAAAAAGAAAAAGAAAATGAAAAAATTAGCTCTCTAAGTTGCCAACTCTTGAAAAGAAGGTAATTTAGGCAAAAATTAGAGCAAAAGGAAAAGAAAGGGAAAAAAAAAGAAAAGAAAAGAAAAAAGAGTAAAGGGATAAAATGGTTACTTGCAAGAGCAATGGACCTCTTTTAAAAGTTCTAGTGGCCTTCCATTCATCCAAACCTTGTAAGGTTTCCGCAAGAATTAAAGGAAAGGGATTCTTACCTTTAAGGACACCTTCCACAATAGATAGAACCCTATAGTCCACTAAGTCATCATGACTAACTGAGCAAAATTTTCCAAAGAGGCAAAAGATGAGGATTTTAGGCCAAACGAGATCCTTTTTGTCCAATTTCTCAAGGTAGGGGATTAAGGTAGCAAGATTGATGTTTTGGCCATTTATGGTATGCCTTTGAACCATATAGGGAGACATGTCAAAGAAATAAATCATCTTACTTGGAAATCTTGTGTCCAAATCCATCAAGGAAACCTTGTTGAAAGGGTTAGGATACCTATCCAAGATGACACTAAATTCTTCAAAGGTTGGATAAATTTTGGCATCTTGAAAATGAAATACATGAGCTTCCTTATCCCAAAACTCAATGGCAGCATTTAAGAATTCAAGGTCAATCTTGCCACAATTGAAGTATTTGAGGCTCTTGAGAAACCTACAACTCATATGGCACCAATCAAGGGGAGCAATTTCACACATCATGTTAAAAATGGAAGCATTGATGTTAGGAACCCAAGAGTATCGATGAGCTATTGTAGGAGTTTGGAGTGAAAAATAAGGAGTATGAAAGGGGTATTTATAGTGTTAGAGGAAGAAGTTCAAATCCTTTTGGGAAAATGAGTTTCAAAAAAAAAAAAAAAAAAAAACAAGAAAAAGGACTCAAAAATTGGATGCCTAAAGGACAAGGGCCATATGGCCTTAGTAGGGCCGCACAGCCCATACCAAAGGCCATATATCCCTAATAGTGCTGCACAGCCCAGAGGAAAGGCCACACAGCCCTAGACTCTTGGGACTTGTTTTGGGTGGGCTTTTTCTAGTCCTAATACATTTGGGAGTGATTTTAATGCAAATTTTGGAAAGATTTGGAAGATTCTCCAATATTTTTAAGGATTCAACTTAATTGGAAAGCGAAGTATGATTAATGCCATTTGGGGGGCTTGTTTGGATATACAACAATTTATGAAAGACAAAAAATAAGAGATTTTATTCATGGAAAGTTGTTTCAAAATACAAAGTGGATATTACAATTAATATACATGGGAATCATCTCCATCAGTCTCCTCCTTTATTTGATAATCCAGAAGTGCAGAGGTACTTCTTCTTAGGTGAGCTAAGATAAGGTTGGGAATGGTCTGATCCACTTGATGACTTGATGATGCTCCAAGAGATACTTTAACCTTTTATTTCTATTTCTTGTTCTTCTTCTTTAAGAAAGCCTACAACATAAAACATTTAAAGATCATTACTCATGCATGACATGCATGCATATGTTTGCTAGAGTAGGATGATAATACTTACAATTGTCTTACTTGTTTTCCTTGATAGATTAGAGATGTAGGTTTTAGTGGCGTTAAGAGCTTTTTGTAGCTTTTCAGTCGTACTCCTTGGAACCTAGGAGATTGCATTAGTTGCATCAGTTTGCATTTTTAGGGGAATACATGAGATAGAAAGAAAAGAAAGAAAATCACTTAAATGAGTGGTATTAGGAGGAAAGAAAGACACTGATGGCATAACCTCAATAGGAAGTTTTTATTGGATGAAATTTCCACTATCATCTGTGGTCATAATCCCTAAATCCGCTAGGTCTTGAACATCACCTAGAATAGTTTCCAAATGGGAAATTGCCATATCTGCATGGAATGAAGGACGAGAAGAACTAGCTAAATCCCTTAGAGCCTGCTTTCTAGTATAAGTTTGGGAAGTTGAGGGAGCATGAGATAGTGGGAGAGATCCTAAAAGATGGGAAGAAATGAAGTCATAGTATTCTTTACCATCATTAGGGGAAGAAAAGTCGGGTCCACAATCTTTTCCTCTTAGAGCTTCTTCAAGTTCCTCCTTGTAATACCCTAGCAAGCCATAACATAAATGTATGAATAAATTCTCAGTATATGGTCCATTAGTCTTGAATTGATGGAAAATAATTTTAGAAATACAGTTAGAAAGTAAATTTGAAACTTTTCAGGAAAATGGCGGTGTCGGGACACTGTTGAGAAATTAGCAGTCCGGTCAACAGAAGAATTTTTGAAGTTGGCTTAGGGGCAAAATATAACCATAATTTATATATAATTTTGGTAAAAATAAGAAGTGAAAATCATTTAGGAACACTGAAAAGTAAAGAATGGTATTTTGGTAAATAAAGGGTAATTCAAGGTGAATTGTGAAAATGGGTCAGTCGAAGTTACAGAATAACTCTATAACTATTTTTATAATTAAGGATAAATTAAAATAAGCATATTTTATTTTTTACATTGGTATCAAAATCTTAACAGAACATTCAGAATAAATTTCAGAAGATTTAAGGACCAAAATGCAAAGATTGAAACTTGAGGGATTAAGTTATAATTTGGCACTCAATTTTGTTTTATTTGGGGCTGTAAATCACGATTTCCAGCAGCCTTCTTCTTCTTCACCATTTCTTCTCCATTGTTGCCATTTCTTCCTTTCCAA
>CANXYC010060673.1:0-27089 GCA_948193065.1 Aleurites moluccanus
ATAATTATGAAATTTTCAGGAAATGGTCATATATGGGCAAATTGGCAGGTTAAGTTTTTAATGCAATTCATATTTATTTATCCACTGAGTATTTATACTCACCCCACGTTGTTAAATGTTTTTCAGGGTACGAGTGAGACCAACATCTTCGGCTACTTCTTCCTTCTTACTTCAGCCGAGGATTTATCTATAGATCTCTTAGATAGCATTAGTACTCCATGATGTGTGGTCGTTAGTTATGTTGTGATTAATTAATTGGTGCATCTATTTATTTTTGGGTTGTAACTATTTTGTACACTTGTGTGATTTACACTGTACGCACAGGTGCGCCACGGTATGTTTCTCTACTTTTGTGATGAAAATGCATCGGTAGGATAGAGGCACATCTTAATGGTATGGAGGGATACGTTAAGATGGGCTTATATTCTATCAAATTATTTATGAAAAAGAATATGGGTATTTGTGACATAAATTAGTTGCATGAATTGGATTTGATATTTTGGTTGTGAACAAATTATTAATTGAGTTGGAGAATGGTTGAGACTGGATGAATAATATTGGGAGTGTTTTAAATTGTTCTTGCAAGAGGTAAATGTTAATATTTTAGGGGAGACTCTGTCCGATTTCCCGCAGAATTTAGGGAGTAAAAAAAAATATTTGTGAAAATGGTTAATTAGAATAACACGTAATTGGGATTCTTCGTGGTACTGGTTGCGAAAGCTAATCCCATACCCTAGGACCGTCACAGCCCTATAATGTGGGATGTGACAGATCCTAATAAAAAAGGAAGCAGTGTCCAATTGGCCTAGACCCTCCAATGTTATTGAGGTTCGTAGTTTCTTAGATTTGGTTGGTTACTATCAAAGATTTATTAAGGGCTTTTCCAAAATAATATCTTTTCTCACAAATTTAACTAGAAAGCAAATTGAGTTTCAATGGACCAAAAGTTGTGAAGAGAGTTTTCAGAAACTCAAGAGTTGTTTGACTTCTCAGTGTTTGCTTTTCCCTTAGGAAAGAAAAGTTTTGTAGTATATTATGATGCATTGAGGGTTGGTTTGGATTGTGTATTGATGCAACATGAGAAGGTGATTGCCTATGCCTCTAGGCAATTAAGGAGATATAAGATGAATAATCCTACCTATGATTTGGAAATGGCTGCAGTAATCTTTGCTTTGAAGATATGGAGGCATAATCTCTTTGGTAAGAAGTGTGAGATTTACATTGATCACAAGAGTTTTCATATATCTAGACTTAGAGGGATTTAAATCTAAGACAAAAAATATGGATTGAACTATTAAAGGACTATGATTATCAAATACTTTACCATCCAAGTAAAGCCAATGTCGTAGCAGATGCTCTGAGTCAGAAATCTATGGGAAGTCTCTCTCACATTAGGGTGCAAAAGAGGCATTTGGTTAAAGGATTACAAGAGATATTTGACATCGGTTTACACTTGGAAATTTTAGATTCTCAAGTGCTTTTGGCTCACTTTGAGGTATGATCTAAGTTGAGATTAAGGTTGCCCAAAATCAAGATCCTCAATTTGTAAAGATTATAGAAGAGGTGCAAGCCAACAAAATTCAAGAGTTCTCTTATAAAGATAGAGTTCTAAAATGTGGTAATAGATTTTGTGTACCTAATGTGGATGGATTAAGGCAAATGGTTATTGTAATACCCTAGAAAAGCCTACCATAAATGCATGTTATTATTCTCAGTTTTTGGTTTGGAATCATCGAAATGACTAAAAATAATTTTAGAGACACAGTTAGAACTCAAATGAGATACTTTTCCGGAAAATGTCGGTGTCAATAACACTGCTGAGAAAATAGCAGTCCGATTAATAGATGAATTTTTGATTCTGATCAAGGGGTAAAGAATCATATAAATGCATCTGTAATTATGGTAAAAAGAAAGAGGTGAAAAATGTTTAGGAACACTGAAAAATTAAGTGATGGCAAAACCGTAAATAAATAACACTTTGGGGGTATAATGAAAATTGGACTATTTGAGTTTCATAACTGCTCTGAAACTATTTTTGTAATAAAGTATAAATAAAAATAAGCTATTTGAATCCCCACTTTGAAATCAAAATTCCAACAGAATTGTCAGAATAAATTACAGAAAGAAATGTGGCAAAAATATAATTTAAGGAAAGTTTAAGGATTAAAATAAAATTTGCCAATTTTGACTTAATATATAAGCCACAGTTGAACAAATTTCTGCATTTTCTTCTTATTTTTCTCCATTTGGCCAAAACTCCATCTTCATCTTCCCACCATTTTTTTTTTTCAAATTTCTTTAGAAAAAAATCAAAGAAAATTTAAATTCAACCTTTGATTTCTTGATTTTCATCTTTGATTTGCTTGGAAAATCCAACTCATTGTAGATTTAGTGTACTTCATCCATTTGAGGTAAAATGTTGATTTGTTTGATTTTATATTTAATTTAGATGTTATAGATGTCAAATAAAATGGGTTTTGTGTTAAATTGTATCAATTGATGCATTTAGCATTTTTTAAAAACCCTAACCTAAAGTTGTATGAACTAGCTATGTGATTTTGAGCTAGTTTATGTTAATTGAGCTTAGATTATATTAATTTGAGGCTAATGGATGAATTATTTGTGATTGGTTTGGTGTAGAAAATCAAAATTGCCAAAGTTGTTAATTTTACCTCATTTGAAACTTTAGGTGAAAAATTAATTTTTCAAACCAATTTGAAGTGTGAGGTAAGTCTTTTGTCCATTATTTAACATGCCTAAAGTATTAGAATGTTAGTTGGAATTCATTCCCAAAAGGGCCATGTTGGTCGAACCCTATTATGGCAAAATTGCGTTTGATTTTGCTTCATTTTGTCTTGCTTTCCTAAGACAATTTAATCATTTAATTGTTATTTATTGTTGTATATCAAATGCTTATTGAATTGCCTATAATGTGTGTTGTTGATGATTAATGGGGCAATGTTGTAGTTGCACCCAAACCTTGTCAAATTGTCTATCCAAAGTTGCCCACTAAGTGTTTGTAAAAATGTCTAGTTCAAAATCAATAGGCCTATCATTGTTTTCATCCATAGGCCTACCATTTGAATGCAATCGTCGCCAGCGACATTGGCATGACAATTATGCCAACCTTATGTTCATATTTGACAACCTATGTTCCCTCCCATTTTTGTTTGCCAAACTCCTTGTCATTATATATCTACTTGCTATTGTTATTCCATTGGCTATATTGCTACTTGAATTGATTAATAATAAATTATTGATACTTGGCGATACTATTATTGTGTAATGGTATCTATTGACTTGTTCTTTACTTTTATTGACTCCAATGTGGTTTGACAAAGCTGCTGCTCCGACAGGGTAGTGGGTACATACTGTCGGCAATGTGCACATTGTATAATTATACCCTAGCTGGGAAGGGTTAACAGCTCTAGCCATAAGATCTTATCAGTCTTATATTTATTGATATGAGATTGATATGTGTATGACGCATATTATATGCGTTTCATGGCCCTATATCTATCTTGTTCATGTGATATACTTTCTATTGATATGAGTATTGACTTTACTGTCATCTTCTGTACTTGATTCTGTATCTTGTTATACCTTGAGTAGATTGACCTATTTATCTCATCTGCCTATTTTTCATTGATATTTCAATACATATTTATAATCGATGCATATTAGATTCACTGAGTATCCTATATACTCACCCTTTCATTGTTTCCCATTTCCAGGTGCAGAGTAGGAGGCAGAAATTCTAACTTTTGACTCTATGTGGAATTTTGCAGTGTCTGATTATAGTGTAATTATATTAAACACAGTATTTTTGTATGTTCATATCCTAGCTGCTCCATGGGTTATATATGGTATAGTTAGTTTATGAACATGTATGTATGACTTATAATGGAGTTTAATTATTGATATGACATGATATGATGAATGCTATAGCCAATTGCAATATAATTTACAGATAGTTTACAGATTGACATAATGAATAGTAATTAAGTAATTGAATAATAAATTAATGGTAATAGATGACTGCATGTAATACTGGGTTCTATGGGTGTCGGTTGCCTTTGGCATCTCCCGCATCCTAGGACTATCACATTCCGAAATTGGGATGTGACAGTTATGAAAGAAGCATATTAAAAGCCGTACAATGTTCATTCAAGAGCAACGAAGATATATCATGATGTGAAAGAATGATATTGGTGGATGGGTATGAAGGAAAACATAACTAAGTTTTGTAACATCATGCTTAATTTTTCAGCAAGTTAAGTTTGAATATCAGAAACCTACCGGATTCCTCCAAGAATTGCTTTTACCTAAATGGAAATGGGAACAAGTCACTATGGACTTTATTATGGGAATGTCACAAACTTCTAGAGGTTATGATTTGATATAGGTTAATATTGATAGATTAACTAAGTTTGTCCACTTCCTTAAAGTCAAGACAACCTATATAATGGCTCAATATGCACGATTATATTTGGACAAGATTATGAGTCTTCATGGAGTTCCAGTGTCTATAGTATTGCGTCAAGGCTCACCATTTTACTTCTCAATTTTGTTAACAGTTTCAAGAGGCCTTGGGAACTTAATTAAATTTTAGCACTGCCTTTCATCCTCAAACAGATGGTTAATTTGAGAGAACTATTTAGACATTAAATGACATGTTGAGAATATGTGTTCAAGATTTTGGTGGAAGTTGAAATAAGTATTGGTCTATGATTGAATTTGCATACAACAATAATTACCATTCCATAATTGGAATGACACCTTATGAGGTACTATATAGGAAGAAGTTTAGATCTCCTATATGTTGGAAGAAAATAGGAGAGAAGCATCTTAAGAGCCTCGGTTTGATTATGGACAAGAATAGGCATGTACCAATCATTAGAGAAAGATTAAAGATAGATTTTAGTCAATAAAAGAGTTATGCCGATTTAAAAAGAAGAGATATACAATTCTCAATAGAGGACCACGTATTTTTGAAGATTTATCTGATGAAAGGTGTTATAAGGTTCTGAAAGAAAGGAAAGCTATCTCCAATATATATTGGACCCTTTGAGATTTTAAATAAAGTTGGAAATATATCTTATCATTTAGCTTTGCCTCCTAGTATGAGTCAAGTATACTCGGTATTTCATATTTCTATGCTTCGAAAGTACATCACAAATCTTATACATGTTTTGTAACCTTAAGTTATTGAAATAGATAAAGATTTAGCATATAAAGAGGTTTCAATAACTATAATTGGTACTTAAATCCGAAAGTTAAGAAATAAGGAGATATCTATGGTTAAAGTGCAACAAGAAATCATAGCATTGAAGAATTTACTTGGGAGAATGAGAAGGTCATGAAGTTTAAGTATCCCCACCTTTTCAATTCATAAGGTATGACTTTTCTTAAAATTCGAGGATAAATTTTTTAAGAAGGGAAGACTGTAACATCCAAGACTTTCAAAACATGTTTATTATAGAGATGAGCTTAGTAAAGAACCCTTAGGCTATAATATCAACTATTATGTGTTGTATGTGGATTTTCCTACATCATTTCATATGTGTTCCCATGCATTTATATAAGTAAGTTAAGATATGTTTATTTATGAGCTAGCTTAATTTAGAACTTGGAGTGCATAAGGATAGATGAAACTAAGTGTGAATGAGTCCATGTGATGAAGTTTATATAATATACTTTTTTAGTGATAAATGACTTGATTACTTGATGTCCTTTCATATATATATAAGATGAGTAAGCCTAAATGGAATTATGAAGGAATAAAAGGTATGATTTTAGTTGAGCAAGGTTGCTATTAGTGTTATGAAAATTTCAGAATTTGTGTGTGAGCAGAATTTTACGACTCAAATTTCATAAAAAGGAATTTAAAAAAGTGTAAAACATGAAAGTTATAAAGTTATGTTTTATATATAAGCCTATAAATTAATCTTTGTGAATGAAGAGAAACTTCACCTCGACTGGAATTGGTTCAATTCGCTACTTTTTCAAATAGTCTGAGATTGTCCATTTATTTTGAGTACCATAGAGGCTGAATTGGAAAAAAAAAAACAGAAAAATGATCATTTATGTGTGATATAAATGTCTTTAAAGTAGTTTTTCAATTGGATATTTGTGGCTCAAGGGCAAAGTGATTTAGTGAGACTTGCTTAGATGATATTTGCAGAGAAGCATAGTAAATTTTGAAACTTCACAATAAATCATGTAATACATATTTTGTGCTGATTTTCAAATATAAAATTTTATAGAAACTAATTCATTTGAATTAAATTTTTACAAAAAATTTAAATTTACAGAAAGATGATAAGAGGATTAGATATTTAAGTTAATAAATTCTATTATGTATTTAAAATTTTAAATATATATAAAATTTTAAAATTTTAAATACATAATAGATATATATAAAATTTTATTAAAAATTCAGTTATAATTTTTTTTTTTTTATATTTAATTAACTATGAAATTCATTATTGAAATATATATATATATATATATATATATATATAAAAGAAATAATTTTATTTTCTATTATTTATTTTTAAAAATGAATTTAGATTCCTTTTTCTATCGAACTACATATCCTTCAAACTCTTTTACCTCTGAATCTTCATAATTCAAAAGAATCATCAATAGTGAAGAAATCACTATAGAAGATTTTTCAAAATAAATTGATGACTGAGAAATCCTCAGAGTTCAAAAGAAGCAGATTAATGACTCTTCAAAATTTTCTCTCTTCAAAATTGATTTTACAATCAAAACAGAGAAAAGAGATATTCAAATTTCAAAACCTTTTGAAGAAATTCATCTTCTGTCTTCAAAATCTCTTCAAAAACATAGAAAAAAATTCTATAAGTATATACATATAGGATTTGTCCAGGTAGGTATAAAACCTTTGACCAGAGAAGGATTAGATACCTCCATCTTAGCAATCCTTAGAGATGCTAGGTTTACAAACTTCTATGATTCTTTGTCAGGAACTGTAGAATCCAGCCTTAACAAATGACCAATCAGTTTTAACTGTTATCCAAACTTTATAGTCTCTTTGAATGATAAGAATATTTTAAAAAGCATTGTTTTTCAAATCAAAACTCATAATTATAAAGTGTTTGACGGATCAATTCCAATTGCATTGATTTTTAAAATTCATTACAAAGTACTGATATCTGCTTTTACTTCAAAACACATCCAACACTTGCCAAAAGGAGAAACCCTTTTGCTTCAAATAGACCTTACAAAGGCCAATACAGTTATCTCCAAAACCATCCAGTGGAAAGATGTAACCTTACCAGAGGAATGGGTTTTAGAAGGAGTAACTCAACCAGAAAATCCAAAACAACCTGAACTAAATTCAAACATGAAGAACATTACCCAGTTCTCAGATGGTAGAGTCAAATTGACATTTGACAGAAAGTCAACCTCATCAAGATTTTCTGATACTGCCTCTACCTCTTTAACTATTGACATAGGTCGAGTATCCAATCTTTCCTCTGCCATATATGCCTCATATACGGAGCCAATTCAAAGAATACAAATAGTACAGCCTAGGTATTTTACATCTGATATACCCAAAAATACGTAGTTCTACTCTCCAAAACGTTGACTATCAAACCAATATACCTAGACCATTATATACAAATAGTCAACCACAAAACAAGAAGAAGAATCTAAGTCCCCACATTTTTCACCAACACCTTCAGCTATCACCCAGAACATTAAACATGAGATCAATGTGATAGAAAAGGAATGTGGATAAGATTGTGCGACTTCAAAATTGATTCGAGAATTACAATTCATTATTGAAATTCAGAATCAATATGCACAATTGTATGTGGATAAGATTGTGCGACTTCATGGAGTTCCTTTGATGATCATATCAGACAGGGGTACATAGTTCACTTTTCGATTTTGGCAAAAGTTTCAGGAGGCCATGGGTACCCAGTTATGGTTCAGTACTGCTTTCCATCCACAGACTGATGGGTAGTTGGAGAGGATAATCCAGGCTTTGGAGGATATGTTGAGATTGTGTATTCTGGATTTCAAAGGTAATTGGGATTATTATCTGTCGTTGATTGAGTTCTCTTATAACAACAACTATCACTCTTCTATTGGTATAGCTCCATTTGAAGCACTATATGGTAGAAAATGTAGATCTCTAGTGTGTTGAATGGAGTCAGGAGAGAAGCAGCTTGAGGGGCTAGAGTTGATCAGAGAGACTATGAAAAAGGTTTCTATGATCAGAGATCAGATGAGGACTGCCTTCAGTAGGCAGAAGAGTTATGCTGATCCGAAGAGGAAGGATGTACATTTTGCAGTTGGTGATCATGTCTTCCTTAAGGTCTTACCAATGAGGGGTGTTATGATATTTGGGAAGAGGGGAAAGCTATCACCAAGGTTTATAGGCCCGTTTGAGATTCTTGAGAAGATTGATAATGTGGCCTATAGATTGGCTCTTCCACCTAGTATGAGCCACGTACATCCGGTTTTCCATATCTCTATGCTGCGGAAGTATGTGTCTGATCCATCGCACATATTAGAGGTTCAGGATGTGGATCTCAGTGATAACTTATCTTATGAGGAGTTTCCAGTAGAGATCATTGATCGATAGGTCAGACAACTATAGAATAAAGAGATCCCGATGGTTAAAGTGCTTTGGAGAAATCAGTCCATGGAGGAGTGCACTTGGGAGAGTGAGCAGGAGATGAGGAGCAGATATCCATTCCTGTTCTAACAGTGAGGTATGTTTTATTTAAATTCGATAACAAATTTATTTATAGGGAGATAGAATGTAATACCCTATGAATTCCTAACTCACATGCATGAGTTAGTTCTCAGTTTATAGTTCATAATTCTTGAAATAATGGAAAATAATTTTAGAGATACAGTTAGAAAGAGAACTTATTACTTTTCCAGAAAGCGGCAGTGTCGGGAACACTGCCGAGAAATTAGCAGTCCGGTCAACAAAAAAAATTCTAAAGTTAACCTGGGGGTAAAAGATCACCATAATACATGTGTAATTTTGGTAAAAATAAAGAAGTGAAAATCAATTAGGAATACTGAAAAAGTAACCAATGATAAAATCGTAAATAAATAGAAGTTTAAGGTGAATAGTGAAAATGGGTCCGTCGGAGTTACAAAATGACTCTGGAATCATTTTTATAAATAAGTATAAATTAAAATAAACTTATTGACTTCCTATTTTGAATTCCAATTCTTGACAGAATTGATAGAATAAATTACAGAAGATTTTGGGCCAAAATGTGATATATTATACACTTAAGAACAAAGTCATCATCTTCTTCTTTTTCCTCCATTAGTGACGAACAATCTTTGCCCATTTCCTCCCTCATTTCTTCTTCATTCTTTATCAATTTTCTTAAGCAAATCATAGAAAAATTGAGTGCAAACCTAATTCTTTCATTTACTATCATTAATTTGCAAGAAAAATCTAAGGAATTCAAGGATATTGGAAGGGAAAGTTTCGGGTGGAATCACTCCATCAAGGTAACCAATTAGTTTGTTTGTTTTAATGGTTTATTTAGATGTTAATTAGGTTGAATTTGATGGGTTTGGTGGTTAATTGCATCAATTGATGCTAATTGATAGGAAATTCTAATTTTACCTAGCTAATTTAAAGTTGTAAGAAAGGGTTTGATAATTTAGTATTAGATTATGTTAATTGATGTTAGAATAAGTTAATTGGATGTGAATAAGTAACTAATTAGTGATTAATTTATTGTAGAAATCAAGTTGTGATCAAAGTGTTCTATTTGGTTCAATTGGAGGAATTCAGCGGAATTGGATTGTTCAAAGCAATTTGAAGTATTAGGTGAGTCTATTTTGCATCTAATAACATGCCAAATGTATTAAAATTGAATTTGGAAACCTATGGAAAAAGTTGATGTTTGGCCGAACCATGATCATTATTCATGCCCTTTGATTTTCTTTGGTTTTTACCTTGTTTTCCATAGCCAATTTGAGTCATTTTGATATTGTTTATTATTGTTTCTTTGATGCCTATACAATTGTTGACAATGTAGCTTGATGTTGGTTGAATTGGGCAAGAAAATTTTGCACCCTAACCTAACCTATTGGTTTGCCATTTTATGCCCACCATGTGTTTGATGAAATGTCTAGTTCATTTGCCTTTGGCCTATTGTTTTGCATTCCATAGGCCTACCATTTGAATGCCATTGTCGCCAGCGACGTTGGCATGCCAATTGGCCTACCGATTTTTCTTGCCGAACCAACTTTTGTTCCATACCTTTGTTGTTTATCATAACCTTTATCCTTGCTTGTATATTGTATCTTGCAATGCTTTTGATTCAAATACCATTTGATTTGAAAGATATCGATTATATTGACAGTAATGACACCATTATTGCATAATGGTGTCTATTAATATGATACTCATTTGTATTGACCTAAATGTGGTTTGACAGAGCTGTCGCTCAGACATAATAGTGGGTACATACTGTCGGCAATGTGCACATTGATATTGATGCCCTAGCTGGGAAGAGTTATTGGTCCTGGACATAGGACTTGATCAGTCTTATGCCTACTTGATATGTGATTGACTGTATGATTACACATAGTTTATATGTTTTAGGGCCCTATATCTGTCCTACCATATGATTCCATAACTTGATATGACCATTGATATTCCTATTGATTTCTAATTCTGATTATGTAAACCAGCATGATGGATATTGTCCCATTGTTCCTTTATCATGTATATATATCATTGTTCCATCCCATTTGATTTGTGATGCATATAGATTCACTGAGTATCATCTATACTCACATTTTCATTGTTTAACCATTTCAGGAGAGGAGTAAGCTGCAGAATCCCGTCGTCTATCATCCGTAGATTTCTGCTACAGTCATCTGATGTATATATTCTATTTTGTATTATATTTTTAGTGTTCATTATGTAACTGTTCCATGGGGGTATGTATAGGTTAGCTAGGAAATGAACATGTATATATGTTATGATGATATTATGAGATATTTGATGATGATATTATATAATATGTGGATTGATACAGCCATTTGCAGAAATTTACATAATGAATTACAGAATATCAGAATGAATGGTAAATAACTAAAATGGATAATATGTTGTGGTTTATAGATTGTGCATGTGATACTGGGTTCTATGGGTGCTAGTCGCCATTGGCATCTCCCATGCCCTGAGACCGTCGCGATCCGAAAATAGGTCGTGACAAATTCAAACCAGCCTTTCTGAAAGAAAAATTCCTTGCAGGTTTACCTAGAATTTTAGGTGAAAAGGTTAGGAACTAACTTAGACAAGCCTTTGGAGGACAAATACCTTATGACCAGTTTACTTATGGTGAACTAATTAGTTTAACCCAAAATGAAGGTCTTAAGATTTGCCAAAGACATCTTAAGTAGGAGATGAAATAAACTAGAAATCAACTTGGTAGTTTCTGTAGACAGTTTAACCCAAATACTTCCCTTAGGTCTTCAAATACCTGTAGTGGTCAGTGTAGTAAGAAAAATGACCCCTATTGGAAATCCAAATCTTATTCAAAATATAGGAAGTCTTATCAGTCCAGTAAGGAGACTTACTATAGAAAACCCTCTTCTTCAAAGAAAAATTTAAAATCTCCTAGGAAGTCTTCGTCCAAATCTAAGTCAAAGACAAAACCTAGGATTGACTTCAAGGATATCACCTGCTACAAGTATGGCAAAAAGGGACATACTTCCAGATTCTGTAGATTCAACTCTAGACTTCATGAATTAGAATTAGAACAAGATGTCATAGATTGAATCTCTACCATTCTTGTAGAATCCTCTGAATCTGAATCTAAGTCTGAGTCTTCTGGCTCCTCAGAAAATAGGAAGCCTCTCCAAATAGTTGAGTTAGTAACCTCTTCCTCATCCTTTAGTTCAAACACAAAGTCTGATTCATATTCTGATCCCAATAAGGAATCCAAACAGGTTAATATGTTCACGAAAGATCAAGAAGCAATTCTTGAGACACTGAAGTATATTAATGATCCAAAAATTCAAAAAGAGTGCTTAGAGAAACTTCTTAGAACCATTTTCTTAGAAGAAAAACCCTTAGAAAAGCCCTCTATTCTTCCCTCTATTAGTAAGAATACCTATGATCTTACAGCCATCTTAGATAAAGGTAAGAAATCCAAAACTCTTAATGTCACTATTCAGGATCTTCAAAAAGAAATTAAAGAGGTCAAATATGAGCTTAGGGAGCTCCAAGCCAAACAACAAAAAGATTCTGACTTATTTAAAATTTTGATTTCAAAATAGGAAAATTCAACTGATTCAAATTCTGACTCTGATGATCAAATAGAGGAATTAGAGTCACAAAACCTGGAATGTTTAGAAAAGGTTTCTAGTATTCCAGAAAATTTTATAAATATTCTTAGGGAAATTACTTCTAGAAAATATTTGATTCAAATTACAATTATGTTTGCAAAAGATTTTCAACTTGAAACAATAGCTTTATTTGATACAGGAGTTGACCTCAATTGTATCAAATATGATTTAGTTCCAAAACGTTTTTATCATAAAACTAATGAAAAGCTTTCAACTGTAAACAAATCAAAATTGGTCATTGGCAGGAAAACTGAAGGAACAGTAGTCAATGTCAATATTACTTTAAAAAATATTTTTATTCTTGCAAAAAATTTACACCAGATAGTTATTTTGGGAACGCCATTTATCAATCTAATAATTTCCTATAAAGTGATTGATGATGGTATTTCTTTTAAGGCAAGAAATTCAAAATTAGTTTTTTCTTTTATTGAAAAACCAAAAAAGAGGAATCTCAATCTTATAAAAACCCATTCTATTTTTAATTTTGAGATTAATGCTTTAATTAAAGGAAAACAAACACATCTGATGCACTTAAAGCAAGATGTGAATTTTCAAAGAATTCAAAACCAGCTTCAAATTGAGTTTATTCAAAATAAGATTTCAAATTTTCAAACTCAAATTGAACGGAAAATATGTTCTGATCTTCCAAATGCATTTTGGAGCAGGAAACAACACATAGTTGATCTGCCCTATGAAAATGAATTTGATGAAAGACAGATTCCAACCAAAGCCAGACCAATTCAAATGAATTCTAAGTTAGAAACTCATTGTAGGTTAGAAATTCAAGATTTAGAATCTAAAGGTTTGATTTCAAAATTTAGGTCACCCTGGTCTTGTGCAGCTTTCTATATCAATAAGAATAGTGAGATAGAAAGTGGAACACCTAGATTAGTGATCAATTACAAACCTTTAAACACCGCTTTAAAATGAATCTGATATCCAATTCCAAACAAAAAAGATTTGCTTTCAAAATTACATTTAGCTTTCATATTTTCAAAATTTAATGTGAAATCTAATTTTTGGCAAATTCAAATTTATCCTAAGGATAGATATAAAACTGTATTTACAGTTCCTTTTGGTCAATATGAATGGAATGTTATGCCGATTGGTTTAAAAAAATGCTCATTCAGAATTTCAAAGAATTATGAATGACATTTTTAATCCTTATTCAAAATTTTCCATTGTCTATATTGATGATGTACTCATTTTTTTCAAACTCAATTAAACAACATTTCAAACACCTACAAACATTTTTCCATTCAAAATCCAAAATTTCCCTTTTTCAAATTGGTGTTAGGTTTTTGGGACATTATATTTGTCAAGGAACCATAACACCCATTGAGAGATCCCTTGCATTTGCATCTAAGTTTCCAGATAAAATCTTAGATAAACCCCAATTGCAAAGATTCTTAGGAAGTCTAAATTATGTCTTAGATTTCTGTCCAAACATTAATTATCTTGTAAAACCATTGCATGATAGGTTAAAAAAAAATCCAGTACCATAGTCAGATCAACATACTAGGATTATTCAAATTATCAAAAAAAAAGTTTTAGAAATTCCATATTTGCATATAACATATCCATTAGCTCCTAAGATAGTGGAGACTGATACCTCAGAAATAAGCTATAGTAAAATTTTAAAACAAATTCAAAATGGGCGAGAATGCATAGTCCAGTTTACATCTGCACATTATAATGATTGTCAGAAAAACTATTCTACAATTAAAAAATAAATTTTATCCATTGTATTATACATTTCAAAATTTCAAAGTGATCTTTCAAATCAAAAGTTTTTTTTTGCGCATTGATTGTAAGTCTGCCAAAGAGGTTTTGCATCCAAACAGATTTTCGCCCGTTGGCAAGCAATCATTTCTATATTTGATTTTGAAATTGAATATATTAAAGGAGATACAAATTCCATACCAGACTTTCTGACTTGAGAGTTTCTTCAAAACAGACCCTAATGACCCGAAAAAATAAAGATAAAGGAAAAGGCAAGGCCCAAGATTCTAACACTGGTGAGGAACCTACCCAAACCAGAGGAAGTGATTCAAAACCAATTTCAAAACTATATTTAGCCCAACCCATCAAATCATGGATGGATATGGTTTTAGAAGATGAAGCCAAAGAGGCCCAAATCCAAAATTGGGTTGTACAGCTCACCTAGAGCCCAGAATTAATTTTGGCCCTTCAAAAACTATCAGAGGCCCAAAGCCCTCAGCAGACCTCCACTTCAATTTTGGCATCCTCTAAAGAGGACAAAGGTAAGAAATCCCTTACTGTTTCAAAAACAGAGTTGGATTTTCCCTCCAAAACTCCAACTCAAACTATGTCAAAAGATTTTTCAAAATCAAATATTTTTGAAATTGTGATTTCTCAGAAAAAATAATTTTTCAAATTAAGTGAGCATTTAGAAAAATATCATTTTCAAATTATCCTAACTATGGAGGAAGGTTTTTATCTTCAAAAGCCTCCAAAGCAGCTTCAAATCTATTTCCAAAAGGATGGTATTATAAACCATGGGACAAATTCAAACCACAGTCCTATTACCTTTCCATCATGAAAGTAACTGGCTCTGCCAAATTCAAATACTTCAAAAAGAATCCGGACCACCCTCATTCGACATATTCAACTTGCACCATTTTAAAAGTTATTCACCCTAAAGATTGGGAAAAAGACTTAAATACTTTCAAAACCTTTCCTGCTGACCTTCATACTAGGGTAAACCATTGTAATGTATATAGCTATTGGGACTATCAACAGGTTTGGTTTAATTCCATTTTAATCCAAAACGAAGGAAATAACCATTCTTGGTTATTTTACTTCAACCAAACCTTTCAAACCTCTAACTACCATATTGGTTCATTCAATAGTGAAATTATTATGGTAACAGTCCAGACACCATGATTCCAGAAGTCCAGCCATGTTATGAACTATTCAAAAATACCTTCAAACTTTCAAACGTAGAGAGGAGATTTCATCATTTCCTACTTTTTTGTTCAAATTTTTTCCTACCCTAGATATGTATTTGGTATTTTGACTACAACTATACACGGGATGGTCAATGTGTTCTCATCAGGAGATTCAAAGTCAAATGGTGGGATTCTTTCAACAATAAGATCACCAAAAGATCTGTTCAAAATTGGATAGTGAAAAACAATTGTCTCCCGTGCCCTCCAGAAAATACAACTTTCTTAGCACAAAGATCTTTTGGCCTTTCAAAACTAGCCTCTACCCAAGATGAAGAAGACTTCTATTCTATAATTCAACAAATATTGGAAAATAAGTCAACTTCTTCAAAACCAACTTCCTCAAAAGCAGCATCTTCTTCTTCAAGCTCTTCCTCTTCTGAACCTATTATAAATTTAGGAAATGAAAATGAAGATGACTGTTATGGGATTCTACAGCCAATAAAACGGTAGATTGAAGATTCAAAATTTCAAAAGGATTTTTCTGCCATCTTAAGGTAGAAAGGTATTATAAAAAAAAAAGAGTAAGAAAAAGAAAATAGAATTTTATATTTTATGAAGTATGTATTCAGTTTTTTATACTTGTATTTTGTACATGTATTGTATTTCTATTTGTACCAGTACTTGCCAATCTTCATAGTAGCATTTTGGTCTGCCGACACTACAGGAGCTGACAAAAAATAAAAGTCTACAGGAAATGAGATTATTTTCAAAAAAGAAGTCAAACATCCTCAGTAACCCCATGTGAACTTCAAAAGCATGTGACCTTTGTCTGCCTCTGTCTCCCATATGCACTGAGTAGATGAGCTGGAATTCAAAAAGCCTTGTCCACAGGATTTTCAGTCCGTGATTCAAGGCATTCAAAATTGATTGTTTTGTTTCTGCTTTCCTTTATAAGGAACTCAGATTCTCCAAATTAAGCAGAACTTGTAATAGGCTTAGTAAAATTCTAAGAGAAAAAACTTTGAGTGTTTTACATATTCTCCCATTTCCAAATATTGTAACCTCTTTCAAACAATTGTATCTCTATAATAATATAAGGTATATTTTTCAAATTTAATTTTTAATTTTCAAATCTGTTTAAAATTATTTGTTCATAATATCTTCATTCAAACTTAAATAACAGAATAATATGCTATATACTTGCTTTTTTCAAGAATCTTATACATCAGAAAATTCTGTGAAATCTTCATATTCATTCATGCATGCTTTTGCCGAAAGCTGTGTTGATAATTTTCTGTGTTAATCTTTTGTATTCTTTTTTGTGCATTGTTTATTACACCTTTGCATATATATTTCAAAAAGGCAATAATAGTATATGACACGATTTTTATAATTATTAAAAGAAAATAATTTATGACTTAAGGTACGTTAGAATTTGTAACTCAAGGCAATAATAATGGGCAATTACATGCCAAATGAAATAAAACTTATTTAGCCTTTACATGAAAAATGATAGCTTAATGTGAAAAATCAAAGTTGACGGAGTGGATTTTTTTGGATTACTGTATTTTGAGGGTAAAATTATCATTTACTTTTATAATTAATATATATATATATTAAATTATTCACTGTTACATATTAAAATTTCAGAAATTTATTTTTATATTATAAGGGTGTTTGAATTTATTTAAAATAGGTAAGAAACACTGTTTTTAAATTTAAAAAATATTAAATAATTTTTTGAGTGTTTAAGTAATTAATTTAAAATATCGTTTTAAAATTTAAAAAAATAAAAAATTTAAGTTAAATATAATAATTTTTTTTGAAACCACGTTTTCAAAACAGAATTTCTATGTAAATAACAATTAGAAAGGGTCCATAATATTAAATAATATATATAAAATTAATTATTTACAATAAATATCAATATAAGTAAAAAAGTTATAAGAATAACTTTTAGTTATTTGAAAAATAATTAATCCTTCATTCTTTTTAATGGTTGTGACTTAAAATAAATGATAGAACTGATGATAGAACAATTTTTATTGATAGCATAACGGCACTATAGATAGTAGTCAAACAAAGGACACTCTAAAATCTCGAACTCACCGTGGCTGGTCACATTTGCCCCTCACTCTCATTCTTTCAATCTCTTATGTCCTCTTTCATCCACTTCCCCTCACTCTCACACTTGTATTAATGAAATCTTTGATTTTTCACATAAAAGCAACAACAAAAATGGATTAAATTTCTATATACAACTTAAAAATTTTCTTGTAGTTTGTTGATGCCTACAAATATTTTTTAGTTGATGCTTACAAATATTTTTTAATTGATGCATACAAATTTATTATTTTGTTTCTAGATTGGTTAGCAGAGGATGTGAGAGAAATAGAAAACCTAAACTCAACCCTTAATGACCCACAATTTTTAAGAGCTTTAAGGGATAATTTCTTTCAACCAAGTGAGAGAATTTTGATCTCGAGGATATAATTGAAACTAAATTTGCGAAATAAGGTACAATAAACTAAAAATTCAAGTTTAAATTAAAATTGCAACGAGTCACAAAATTATGGGTTATTTTTTTTTTGGTAAAAGAATCCTTTTATTATTATTATTATTATTATTATTATTATTATTACATATGCAGTACTTAATATATCTCATCCACGGTTAAGATGGTGCCACCACTCCAAGAAAATGATCCGTCATCTTGATAACCAAAAACAGATTCACAACCAAGCAAGCAAAATATATCACACGACTTGTATGAAGCAGTAATGCATTTGTACACTTCGGGTATCCACATTTTCAAATATAACAATAACTAAGTGGATGGACCTTGAGTACTTGTTTTGTTACTTATTGTTGTTCTCGAGAGAGTTTTTTCCTGGCACTGAAGTCAGTGGGAATGCTGTTAGATACAACTCAATCACCGAGAACCAATTCTACAACAGGCATTCCTAATCATAAAAGAAAAAAAGAAAAAAAATACTAAAGGCAGTCTAATTGAGAAGAGGTCAGATTTTGCTTCTTCCAAGTGAAAAAGAATATGCAAGTTTCTAACATAATTGTCCTGCATTATGAAAATAGCCTACATCACAATGTCTTCATTCTCTGCCAGCAAACTCCAGCCAGATGCAACACTATCGACCACTTCTGATCTCAACAAGATGTGTCAGTGAAACCTTCTTGTTCTTGAAGGAAGTCTAAACATCAACAAAACCAAGATATTTAAACATTTTTTACAAAGTGATATTAAAATTAAAAGGTAATCAAAGTGCATATATCATTGATCCAGATTCCAGATTGAAAATGGTGTTTAAAGAGATTATTTCACCAACACAGTAAAATTAATAACAAGTTGTAACAGCTAATTAATTCATTGGAGCATGCTCTCGCTACTGAGATGTTTCTGCTTGGAGGAAAATAATGCACACGGCACAAAGAAACAGGAAAAAGGAGAACCTAGGAGAGAAGGCTAGCTGTCACTGAAGCAATAGATATATGCTAGAATATTTTATTTCCTAGTTGAAACTTTCCTAAATGTCAGGTTTCCCATTATTGTCTGACAAGCAATATCCAACACCATTTTTTATCTAGCATCCAACTTCTTTGCTTTACGGTTCTCCCAAACAGCCAAGCAAATGTCGTGCACAAAATCCTTCTCCAAACTAAGAATGCAATCTTTAAGAACTGATTTTTAAATGATTTTCTAGGTGAACTGAAACTATCAAGTGAAGGGCAACAAAAGTATCATAACAAACTTGGACCCATACCCCATTTTGTCATTCCTCCCAAGCCTAGAATAGATTAATTCCCACCATCAAGTATGGTAGCTTTATTTAATTTTCACAAAATTATTTCAATTTACTCTCTCATATACACAAACCATGAAATCAAGAGGATTGCTACTGACATTTTCAATTTTTACGGGACAATTTTTGCTCAACTCGAACTACATTACAGCAAATAGTCAATTTGCACAATATAAGTCAATAGAAATAAACAAAGAGAAACCTAGGGATCTTGAGATTCTCACTTCTCCAAAAATTCTGTTCTCTATTTTTTGATTGAATGATAGCAAGTCTTCACAATCATTCAAAGAAACTGCGAAAAGAGTTTCTATATAGTGGACAATTTTCTAATTTACTCCTTGTTTACAGTACTAGTGCTTGAAACAGATTAAAAAAAGTCAGCTCCTTGACCAGTTGAAACCCTCTCCATAAATTGAAATTTTTTAAAATAATTTTTCATTCTCCATATAGCAAAACAGAGCAAGCAATTATTACGATAATGAGTATAGGAACTAGAAATAGTGAGTTCTTAAAACCTCTATATATAATGTAAGCTTAGACGGTTAACTTGAACACAAAAGCTATAAATTCTTTCACAAAGGCATAGATGCATAAAACCCAATTCACAAAACAAGTAAAAGACTCACTTTTCACTCCATTGAAACTTTGGCGCCAACCTCCTTCATTTTCTCGATAATCTTCTGTGCCTCCTCTTTAGTCACTCCTTTCTTCAATATAGTAGGAGCCTTCTCCACCAAGTCCTTTGCCTCCTTCAGCCCCAAATCTGTAAACGCTCTCACTTCCTTAATCACCTTGATCTTTGCCGCCGCATCAAATCCGTCCAGCTTCACATCGAACACTGTCTTCTCCACCTTCTCCTCTCCCTTCACCGCCGCACCTGCTCCGCCCTTCATGGCACCCTTCACACCACTAAACCCCATCCCCGGCATCATCACTGCCATTACAGGCATCTCCTTGATACCCAACTTTTTACGTAGAACCTCAGTGAGGTCAGAGATTTCGAGAAGAGTCAGTTCTGAGATTTCATCGACGAGGGCGACAACTTTATCAGATGCGGCCGGCGATGGTGGGTTTGATTCTTGAGAAACGGATGTGAATTGACAAGTGAAAGTTGGGGATTTAAGTATTGACTGGGAAGGAGGGGTAGGGTTTTGAAGAAGGGTTTTGTGGATTCGGGATAAATGTGGAGAAACGAATCGCAAATACCTCATTTTGGATTGATGGGTGGATTTTGATTTTGATTTGGGTATGAGTTTTGCGTAGATTGTTATATGAACATTACAGTAAGTGAAAGAGGAAGAGCAAGCTCACTGTTTTCATGGCAGAGAAGGGCTGAAACTGGAAAATACAGGGATCGAGAAAAACCCTACCAAGTGGAGGAGAAGCTTTTGATGTGTTTTCTGGCGAAGCTAATGGGCCAATGATGTTATCAAAATATATGAGTCATAAGCCCAAACTAATTTATTTATTTATTTTCAATATGGTGAGTTTGATTTTTAAAAAGGAAATATTGAATTTTATTAATTATCAATTCACAAACATTAGAAATCACTATTTCTCCTAAAAAAAAAAATAGAAATCACTATTGATTTTGTCTGAGTTTGGATGATTGGTTTCTGAGTGTAAATTCTTGTTAAGTCAAATACATAATATTTATGTATATTTTACTAAGAGACAAGTAAATATATTGATACATACTATGACTCGTTTATCCTTTATAATATTAGTTTTTACTTTTGAGAGATGTCTCCGTTTCAATTGCATGAGTATTTCCACTCTCATTAATAAAATTTTTATTATCCTCCTAAAAAAAATAATATTACCAACCATACAAAGAATGATTAGTTTTCTAAAATGCTTCTTTTGGAACATATAAAATTTATAAAATTTTGTGAATTTATTTTAAAAAAGTTTTATATTTTCATAAAATTAAATATAATTAAATTAAAATTCACCAAACTAAGTAAAATTTGTAAATAAATTTTACAAAATTAAATAAAATAATATTAAGGATAAAAATATTCTCTTGCTCTCTCTTCTGTCTCCCTTGTCTCTTCTTTCTTTCTCTCCCTCCTTTTTTCTCTCTTCATCCTCTCGTTTTCATCTCTCTATCTTCTTAGAACACATACTTTTATTCTAAAACATTTTTCTTTCTTTATTTTTTTTTATTATATTTATAAATTAAATATTAATTATAAATATAAAATTTAATTATTTTTTGGTTATTTTATATTTTTATTTATATTTATTATATTAAGAGTATTTTAGAAAATAAAAAAACTTAATTATAGATTTATTCCAAATATAAAATATAAAATTTAATTGAATTTCATATTTTAAATTATATTTTTTTAAATATAAAAATTAAAATTTATTTATGAATAAATTTTACATTTATAATTTATTTATTTCAATCACGATATAAATAATTTGAAAAGTGAGAGATTTTAAGTGAAAATAGAATTGTACTTGCTTATATTATATAGCTTATAATATTATTTTATTTTTTTAATCTATAAATATATATATATATATATAATAAACTTCATCGCAAAAATTATTTTAAAAAAGTTTCACTATCAAAAATTTTTTTAAAATTGTTTCGCTATGTATCAAATAATTCTCAAAAACTACATTTATCTGAAGCTATTCAAACAAAAAAAAATCATATTATTGTACTTTTGTCACTACAAGAAAATAATGAATTACCAACATAAAGACTATTTCATACACTTTTAGAGTTTGTCGATAAAATATCGAAGAAAATATATAGGACGGTAAATAATGGTGGGAAATTTTGGCACAAGAAAATTTTGACTAATTAGTGACGTATTACGGACCGAATATATTACCGACGGAAAGTTGTTACAGTAAAGACAAAAAAAGTTGGAGACAATTACTGATGGACAATTTAACACCGCGTGGACATTGGCCATTGGTAAAATGAATAGAATTTTTTTTTTTAAATTACCAACATATTAGCGACGAAACTTTTAACGCCACGTATATTGACTCTGTTCGGTAACGTTAATGGGTTTATATGTTTTCTTCCATTATTTTGTATTGTATCGTTCTCTCTCTACCTTCTGTTCTTTTTAGTAGTTGAAGTCGGTAATCCGATCGCTGGCCTTCGTTGCTCACCGTTGCCACCATTTGCAGGTATGTGTTTTTTTTTTTTTTTTTTAATTATTTGTTATAGAATTTTTTTAATTTTTCTTTTCTTCTACTTTGACCCTTCTGCCTCTGCCGTTCACTCCGCCTGCGGCCATCCGTTACTGCTCGCCGCTACCAGCTATAAGTTTTTTTTTGAAATTCTTTTTTTGTAAACTGATTTTTTTCTTTTGTTCTTTTCCCTTTTGCCGCCTTTTGTTCCTTCTGCAGTTGTCGCTTGGTCCACCAAAAGTCGCTCGGTCAACCAACCCATTCAGAAATTCTAGGTTCATTTTTTTGTTACCAATAAAAAAAAATGTTTAAAAATACACGTATGAATCTTTCTATTGAGTTGTCTGCAAAAATAATGTTTGAAAAAAATTGTTGAATCATTTGTGATTTTACCAACTTTGCTATTGAACCAATTTGGAAGTTTTGTAATTTTATTATCGGTTTATTTTACTGAAAAAGAAAAAAAATAATGCTCACTAAAAAAAAGAAAAAAAAGAAATGAAATTAAAAAATAATCACTAAAAACAAAGGAAGCTAATGTAAATAAAGTGTTAAAAGAAATAAATAATAAAAAAGTGAAATAGAAACAAAGTGTTTAATAAAAAATAACAAATGTTAAGGCTGAAATTAAGGAGAGTAATTTGTATTAGTGAGTCATGTTTGGATCGTGTTAATATATACTCATGATATGATAAGAGTCAATGCGAATACGATAAAATCAAGAATATAAATATAAATACAATTCACTTAATAAATGTGTAATATGATTCGATATGGATAATACGTTTAAAATTTTAAATTAATTAATTTTTATTTTAATATTTAAAAATTATCAAATTTACTAAATTAATCTCTATTAATTTATATTATTACATGAGATATAATTAGATATAAATTTATAAAGAATATTAAAAGTAATATTTATATATAAATATTTTATAAACCATAAATATATTATTTAGTTAATTATGTTAACACAAAATTTAACATAAATATTAATGAATTAAGCGTGTTATTTTTTTTATTAACGAGTAATAATTATTTTCATGTTACAATTGGATCGACATAAAATCGACATTATCACGATAACTCCTAATCCTAAATCCACTAATTTCATATTGGGTTCGTATCGTGTTATCATGTCGTATTTGATATTACCAGCCTTAGAGTTATTATTTGCTACAATTCATCTAATTCTTTGATTTCGAGGCCTTTAAGTATTTGAACTTTCAATAAAAAACTCAATTGTCATCATGCAACATGGAGTAAGTTTTTGCAAGCTTTTATTTTCCTTCTCAAACACAAGTTTGGTACTCAAAATAGAGTTGTTAAAGCTCTAAGTCATCGACATGCATTACTTTCTTCCTTAAAGTTAGAAGTTATTGATTTTGAAGTGTTGAATGAATTGTATGATAAGGATCCTTATTTTGCAGAATTGTGGATGCTAAGTTCTAAAGGTCATTATTGTCAATTTCATTGACTAGATGGATTCCTTTTCAAAGAAAATCATTTGGACATGTCGCAATGTTCTTTATGAAAAGTTATTAATTAGGAGGCTCATGATGGAGGTTTAGCTGGACATTTTGGCAAAGACAAAACACGAGCTCTTGTTAAAGAGAATTTATATTTGCAGATATTAGAGTGAGATATTGTTCGTCATATTAAAAGATTTAAGGCTTTTCATATTGCCAAACTTACAAACCAAAAACATAGGATTATACATGCCACTTCCAGTGCCACAAGCCTTTTGGGAGGATGTTAGTATAGATTTTACTCTAGGATTACCAAGAACTCAAAGAAACAAAGACTCTATTATGGTTATGGTTAACAGATTCTCAAAAATGGCTCACTTAATACCATGCCATAAGAAAAATGATGTTTCTCATATTGCTGACTTGTATTTCAGAGTGATTGTTCGTCTTTATGGTTTTCCAAAGACCATCACTTATGATCAAGATGTAAAGTTTATTAACCATTTCTAGAGAACACTTTGGAAGAAAATGAGAATTCAACTGCAATTCAGTTTTACTAGTCCTCTCTAAACTAATGGACTAACTAAAGTGGCAAATGGAAGTTTGGAAAACCTCTTAAAGAATGTTCATTAATGGGACTTATATTAGCCCAAGCAGAATTTGCTTACAATAATTTCATTAGTCAAACCATTGGATGATGCCCCTTTGTAGTTAAGTCCTCTGGATCTTGTGCCCTCGCCGAGACAATATAAATTTAGTTCCTAATGCTAAAGAACATGCTAAAGAGATCAATAAACTACATGAATAGGTTTGAGAGAGGATTCTTAAGCATATTGCAAGATATCAAAAGCAAGCTAACAAGCATAGGAAGCCCGAAAAATTTAATGTAGGTGATTTAGTTTGGACTTAAGGAAAGAAAGTTTTTCAGTTGGGCGCCATTTTAAGCTCTCTCCCCAAGCTGATGGTCCTTTATGAGTGTTGGAATGAATTAATGATAATGCTGATAAGATTGAGATATTAGGAGAGTATGGTGTGTCTGCTATTTTCAATGTTGTTGATCTATCCCTATATTATAAGAATCTAGTGGAAAAAAATCACAGATCTACCATAAGTCTTTTCCAACTAGAGGAGAATAATGTATGAATATAAATAAAGTGAAAGTTAAAGAAGCATAAATGAATAAAGTTAAAAATAAATAAAATAGAGTTAATAAAAGTAACTTATTAAGTTATAAAAGATTTAAATTATTAAGTGCTAATTACTTAACTTACTCAAGTTTAATGTTAAATGCATGTAAATTAGCTCTTTTGTAAGCCTATATATAGCTATTTTAACACTAAATGGAACATGTAGCAAAGAATTTAAACATTTTCTTGAGTAAGTGTTTCTCTCTCTAATTATCTTATTCCCTTTTAGTAGATTTCTAAGGATTGTGAGTTTATTTATACCCTTGATTGCTTACCAAGGTGGCATTTTTAGCAATATTTACCATAGTGATAATTTAAATCCTGCCACGATTTATCTTTATTTGTCCTTACATTATATATCTATCATATATGATATAAGATAAGCCTCTTTTTTCATCTTTTATTTTTTTTAATAGTAACTCACAACTATATGATCATATTAATTTTTTTAAAAAACATCAATTCACAACTGTATTATCACATTTAAACAAAGCAATTGGCATATTTTACATGAAAGCAGTGGTTATAACAAACATAATATCTGAAGAAGAAAGAAATCTTGCTGTTGTTGTTGATCTATCATACCATCACATATCCAACGTAATATAAGTAATTCAAAGTTATTTTTTATTACAACAATTCAAAAAAAAATTGCCCCTTTTGCATTTCTTTTCTTGTTGTGAAAGAAGATTAACAAGGCTACAAATCAAGCTTAATGCACTTCATAAGAATTGTCCTCTACCTAAAGCCTTCCTTTCTTTTATTTATTGTACGGTTTTGTACATTTTTTAGCCACAAAAATGAAAGATCTTACTTAAAAATTGAACCTTTTTGGGTTTTTTGATGTCTAGAAGCAACTTTGTGTGGAAAATGAGCATAAAAATATCTCCTTTTGCTTCTTTAATAATTTCATCATGTTTGGCAGTTTGGGATAAATGAGGATTTTCAAGGAAACCTTAGCATATCAATTTATATTTCACTTTCCTTCTTTTTTTTTTTTTTTCAATTGTTTGGTTCTTGATAAATTGTTAAAAAAATAGAAGAATGTCTTACTTTAATTTACTTTGGGTTAGGCTGAGTTGTATTTAGTTAAAAGAGTCTCCTATTCAAAGTTTAATTATAAAGTTCTTATTTTAATGTGAGAGAAGAGAATGGAGAGAGGATTATAAATAGAATGTGTAAGTTATATGTGTTGGATATTCGAGTCAGGTCCATCCATATTGGTGAAACCTAACCTATGGGATTTTGGATAACAACCAATTGACAGTTATTGAATTAAAAGAAAAGATAACTTCCCACACAAAGGAAGTTATCTGCACGTAAAGAAAAGAAAAGAAAAATGTGCATGTGTTTGTGTGACAGACACAAAACAAAAACATACAAAAATAAAAAGAAAAAAAAGAACAACAATTCTATGTACTATTTGCAAATCAAGAAGGAATTTAGGTTGTGAAGTGTGACTATCTTCGACTAATAATTCTGTCTTCAAATTGATCTGCTTCTACTAAGGAGAAATCCATGATTTTTATATTCTATCATAGCATGAAATGGCATGAATTTTGATCTTAATTAAGATATTTCATAGCCTAAATTAATACAAATTAAGATTAATTGTATGAAATTGACAGAAAAGTCCTTTACTAGTTATGTTTGAAATTACTTTTGATATACTATGAATTAGACCTTATTTTTTACAGGCATATTCTACACTTATGCTATAGTGTCACGACCCGGTTTCCCGAGCCGCGACGGTCCTAGGGCACGGGAGATACCAATGAAGACCGGCACCCGTAGAATCCAGTACCATCACACAATCTATCAACCTCAATATATTATTTATTTATTAGTCAATTGTCATCCATTAAGCAATTCTGTTATTCATTCTATTAACTTGTCCATTATTCTGTCACCATAATGCAATTGACTGTCCCAAGTATATATCATATATAATGCATCATATATATAATCAATATAGACCATCAATATCGGATATAAATAATGTTCATCTCCTAGTTATCCAATACATACCCATGGAGCAGCTAGATCATGAACACCAAAAATAATAATAATACAGTAATCCAAAATAGAAATATACATCAGAAATCTGAAACAAGAAATCCACAGAGAACAAAAGGCTGGATCTTGCTACCTACTCCTCTT
>CANXYC010060728.1:0-10493 GCA_948193065.1 Aleurites moluccanus
TATATATATATATATATGGATTTTCATATTGATAGTTACTACTGAATATTATTATGGATACTTGTCTCATTCTTTATTGGTTACCTTTTATTGATACTACAGGCCATATATGAGAGACCATGGTATTATGAATATCTACTACATTTTTATACATATGGATTCACTGAGTATTTTTATACTCACCCCCTTAGTACTTATCATTTTCATATCTGCAGTTAGGCTCATATTCCATAGGCACCTCCTATCCTCACTGTGGAATTTTGATACTTGTGATATGTAATATTCCAGTCCCAAAAGTATATGTAAATCATTGTACAGTATAGAGGTTCCATGGTAATGTAATCTAAGGAGTGACATGTATATGTATGTGAGTGTATTTCTATAATTTTGCATATAATGATGCTATGGATGGATATAGTATGATATACAGATATATATGTACATATTGAGTTATTACTGGAGATCCAAAGGGATCATTGATGATAGTGATATGAGTATTGATGATAAAGTTTATGGGAAGTGTTTATTGCATGTTTTGCAGCTGGGTATAGTCCTTTTATAAAGGAGATGTTGTCCAAATTTTTATAGAATTGTTAACCTATTTAAGCTGACGAAATGTATTGTTTGCCATATCATATAGATAATTGGGTTCTTCATGGTACTGGTAGCTTAGGCAACACCCATATCCTAGGACAGTCGCGGTTCCCAGGTTGGATCATGACAATTTTTAGGGTATAAAATTGTATAACATTTTATAGCATTACATGATTTGCATAATTTTTTATTCATTACATGGAAAAACATAATAGAAAGTCATAAAATTCATGCATACACAGCTCATACATATATAATATCATCCATACATCATAGTATGAATAACAACAAAAGTAGAAAGAAGAAATAGAGCTTAAACAAGTTATTGGCCCCTCTGACGGCACCTACGGGGGTCCTCTGGTAGATGATGTCACTCAGCTCGAACCTTTAGGTGAGTCAGCATACCTGCTAAAGCTTGCTCCATCCTACGCCTATTTTATAGGTATGGTGGGCCCAACCAATGGTAATCTGCAGAAACAAGATGATAGAGTTAGAGATATTTTGCTAAAGATTTTTTTTAAAAGCAAAGTTAAAGACTAAACATGAATACACCTCAGGATTATCGGGAAGAGCAGGTGCCAAGGATGGACCACATCTGGGATATGATATGTCTGTATGTCATTACCCAATCCGGCAGGTCGTGATGATCCTAGGGTATGGGAGATGCCGAGGCGACCAGCACCCGTAGAACCCATCAATCTCATCATCAATAAAATAACAATATTGCAGCGAAAATATCTATACCCATCATCAATCACATAACAGTATATAACCATACACTACACATACGCACTATCCATTTTGTCACTCTGTCATTTATTCTATAATTTTCTATAAATACCATAATCATATCATTAATAATCTCCAATATTCCCATACATACATGTTCATACACTAACTATACCGTACAAAACACATGGAGCAACTATGATATGAACATACAAAATATTCAGTGTTAAATAGTTACACTGTTATAACACTGTAGAATCTACAGAGAGTCAAAAGTGCTGGGATATCTGCCTTCTACTCTGTACCTGAGAGGGTAAACAGTGAGAGGGTGAGTATATATGATACTCAGTGAATATAATATGCATCGACCAATAAAATAGGAAATGGAATATTAATAAGCAATAGGCAGATGAAGTAAATTAATTAATCTGCTCAGAATATCTATAATACAGAATCAAGTACAGAATATGACTATAAGTAAATAATCACATTAATGGAAATATATCACATGGATAAGATGGAAATGACAAATATAGAGCCAGAGAATGTATATAAATGTGTTAAGCAAAAATTACTCATATAAATAAACATACGACGGATCAGGTCTTATGACTAGGACATCCCTTCCTAGTTCAGGGTAATAAATAATATATAGTATGCACAAAGCCGACAGTATGTACTCACTACCTTGTCGGTATAGCAGCTCTGTCAAATCACCTCAGAATCAAATGAATCAATAAACACATCAATAGACTCCTTTTCAAAATAATGGCATCAGCAAGTATCAATAACTCATCATCAATCAATTGAATGAGCAATAGAGTCAATAAGACATCAATAACAATCGATTATACGATGACCAAAGGTCTAGCAACCAATAATGGGAACAAACATAAATAGATCATTTACGGCCAAAAAGTTGACGTAATTGGCATGTCATTATCGATGGCGATGATGGCATTTAAATGGTTGGCCTATGGATTTTTGGGCTAGGCATTTTATCGAATACTTGGTGTGCTACCAACAATGGACATTTTGGCAAGGTTTTGATGTAACATTGACATTGCCCTAATTATAAAAAACAATACACAATGTAAGCAATTCCATAGGCATTATATACAACTCAATACACAACATCAAATGAATTAATTAGGCATGGAAAAACAAGCCAAAAACCAAGAACACAATAAGGCAAATTTTGCCTATTGGGGTTCTGCCAAAATGACCTTTTCATATATGGATTCCAATTGGCATTTTAACACAATAGACATGTAATTTGATGCATAAAAGACTCACTAACACTCCAATTCACCAAGCAAAATTGCATTGCCACCAAATTATTCAAATTTCTCAAAGTAGGCAAAATCGACAATTTTCTTCAATTGAATTTTCTACAACAATTCAACCATCAATTAACTTCCAATTGACTTATTCTATACTCAATTTACACATCCTAATCTATTTGCACAAAATGACTTCATACAACTTAGGTTTAGGGTTTGAAAATTGGGCAAAAATATAATATACATCAATTGATGCAATTAAACCAATTACCCAATCTAACTAACATCAATTAACCCTAAATCAAATATAAAATTAACCAAAACAACATTTTACCTCAAATGCTTAAAATGGCTGAAATCTACAATGACTTTGTTCTTGAAAATTTCTTGATTTCTATGGATGGAGGATGGATTATTTGGTGTTTAAATCAAGTTTCCAATAATTTTCCTTAATAAAATGAAAGAAAAATCAATTGGAAATAAAGAACAAAAGCTACGGCTGGAAAGAAAAGAAGAATGGGCAAAAATTTGCTAAGTGTGGCTTATATAGTAAGTCATATTTGGCAAATTTCTTTTTGGTCCTTCAACTTTCCTTAAATTGTGCTTTTGCCACATTTTCCTTTGGTTATTTATTCTGACAATTTCGTCAGCATTTGGATTTCAAAGTGGATATTCAAACATCTTATTTTTATTAATACTTATTAATAAAAATAGTTTCAGAGCCGTTCTGAAATTCAGACTATCGAAATTCCACTATACCCCTAAAGTTCCTTTTATTTATGGTTTTGTCATTGCTTACTTATTAGTGTTCGTAAACATTTTTACATCTTTCTTTTTTACTGTATTCACACAAGCATACACACAATCATTTACCCTCTAGTCAAAATCAGAAATTCATCCATCGACCGTACTGCTATTTTTGTGGCAGCGATATCGACACCGACAATTTCGAAAAAAGTTTCTCGTTTTCGCTCTAACTAAGTTTTCAAAATTATCATAAGTCATTTTGATAATTTCAAACCATACACTGAGAACTTTATTCACAAAAATATGACATGCTTTTATAGGGTATTACATTCTACCCTCCTTTAAATAAATTCGTCCTCGAATTTAAATACACACATACATATATATATATATACATCTATATACATCTATATACATCAATGGTCGAACAGGAACGGATACTTGTCCTTCATATCCTGCTTGCTTTCCCATGTGCACTCTTCCATCAGCTAATTCCTCCATAGCACTTTAACGATTGGGATTTCTTTATTCCTTAGTTGCCTGACTTGTCTATCTATAATTTTCACTGGTAGCTCCTCAAATGAAAGTCTTCATTAACCTCAATATCCTGTACCTCCAATACATACGATGGATCAAATATATATTTTCTCAGCATAGAAATGTGAAACACCGGATGAACATGGCTTAAATTTGGTGAAAGAGCCAATCTGTAAGCCATATTTCCAATCTTATCAAGTATCTCAAATGGGCCTACAAATCTTGGTGACAACTTCCTTTTCTTTCCAAATATCATAACACCTCTCATTGGTGAGATCTTAAGAAAGACATGGTCACCAATTGTAAAATACACATCCTTCTACTTTGGATCAGCATAACTCTTCTATCTACTGAAAGCGGTCTTCATCCGATCTCTAATAATAGGAACCTTTTCCATTGTTTCTTTTATCAACTCTGGTCCCTCTATATGTTTCTCCCCTGGTTCCACCCAACATACTGGAGATCTGCATTTCCTACCATACAGTGCCTCATATGGAGCCATTCCAATAGAAGAATGGTAACTGTTGTTGTAGGAAAACTCAATCAGTGGCAAATACTAATCCAGTTACCTTTGCAATCTAGAACACATAATCTTAACATATCCTCCAAAGTCTGGATGGTCCTCTTTGATTGTCCATCAGTCTGTGGATGGAAAGCTATACTGAACCTTCACTGGGTACCCATAGCTTCTTGGAACTTCTGCCAAAATCGAGAGGCAAACTGCATACCCCTATCCGATATAATCATCACTAGCACTCCATGAAACCTTATAATCTTATCCACATATAACTGTGCATACTGAGTTGCAGAGTAAATAGTCTTCACTTCAAGGAAATGAGCAGACTTTGTCAATTGATCTACAATAACCCATATGGAGTCATAAACACATGTAGTCCTTGGTAAACCAACTACAAAATCCATAGTAATCTGCTCCCATTTTCACTCAAGCAACTTAATCTCCTGAAGCAAGCCAGACGACTTCTGATGCTCAAACTTAACCTGCTGATAGGCTAAACATGTGGAAACAAATCGAGCTATATCCCTCTTCATACCAGACCACCAATACACATCTCTCAAATCATGGTACATCTTGGTAATTCCAGGATGTACACTATATGATGAATAGTGATCCTCTCTCATAATCTGATCTCGTAGCCCATCAATGTCCGATACGCATATTCGATTCTCACATTTTAATACATCATTCTCTACTGTGAACTCTATTGCTTTACTATTCAGAACATCACCCTTCAACTTCAATAGATATGGATCCCTATTCTGTGCCACCTTAATGTCATCAATCAATAGTGGCTTAACCTGAAACTGGGCTATCAGAGCCTGGTTTCAATCCAGGGATCCCAAATCCAACTCTACATATATAACAGCTAACTCCTGCATCTTATGGATTAAAGGTCTCCTGACAACCAAGGTGTGAGCTAGACTGCCCATAGATTTCTGGCTCAGTGCATCAACTACTACATTAGCTTTTCCCAGATGGTAAAGAATCTCACAATCATAATCCTTTAGCAACTCAACCCATCTATGTTGTCGGAGGTTCAGATCCTTCTGCTGAAGTATATACTGCAAACTCTTATGATCAATATATATCTTGCATCTAGACCCATACAAATAATGCCTCCATATCTTCAATGCAAACACTACAGTTGCCATCTCTAAATCAAGTGTCGGATAGTTTCCCTTATGCTTCTTTAATTGTCGAGAAGCATAGGTAATCACTCTCTGAAGCTACATCAAACACATCCCAATCCAATTCGAGAAGCATCACAATACACTGTGAACTTCTCATCCTCCGATGGTAATACTAAAACTAGAGCACTCGTGAGGCAAGATTTAAAAGTCTAAAAACTGCTCTCACATTCATCAGTCCATAGATATCTCTCCTGTTTTTGAGTCAACTTAGTCAACGGAGTAGCAATTCGGGAGAAATCCTTCACAAATCTCCTTTAGTATCCTGCCAAACCAAGGAAACTACGGATCTCTGAAACACTAGAAGGCTGAGGCCAATTTGTAACTGCTTCAACCTTCTGAGGATCTACCATAATACCCTCCTCACTAATCACATGACCAAGGAAACACACTTCAGATAGCCAGAACTAGCATTTAGACAACTTAGCATACAACTGATGCTCATGAAGTGTCTGCAATACTATCCTTAAATGCTCTGTATGCTCCTCCTCACTCCTAGAATAGATAAGGATGTCATTAATGAACACTATGACAAACTTATCCAAGAATGGCCTAAACACCCTATTCATCAAATCCATAAATGCAGCAGGTGTATTAGTCTACCAGAATGGTAACACCAGAAACTCATAATGTGCATTACGGGTCCTAAAAGCAGTCTTGGGTACATCACCCTTCTTGATTCTCAATTGGTGATACCCAGATCTCAAGTCAATCTTAGAGAAATGACTGACACAATTCAATTGATCAAACAGGTAATCAATCCATGGTAACGGATACTTATTCTTCACTGTCATCTTGTTTAGCTGCCTATAATCAATGCACATTCTCAATGAGCCATCCTTCTTTTTCACAAACAATACTAGAGCACCCCACAGAGAATTGCTCGGTCTAATGAATTCTCTATCCAATAACTCCTGCAATTGCACCTTTTACTCTTTCAATTCTGCTAGTGCCATTCTATACGGAGGAATGGATATTGGATTGGTGCCTGAATGCACCTCAATCTCAAATTCTATCTCCCCATTTGGGGGTAAACTCGATAATTCATCAGGGAAGATGTTAGAGAATTCCTGAACTACAGATATCTGATTAATATCTACAGAAATCTTCTGCACATCAATCATATGAGCTAGGTATGCTGAACAACCTTTCCCTATCATCCTTCTAGCCTGGATAGCAGAAATAAAATTGATTCCAAATTCCCGTTGATCACCTAGGAATTCAAATTCAGGCTGCCCCTCAGGCTGGTATCTATCCCTCTTTCTATAACAATCAATAACTGCATGGTGTGCCATTAGCCAATCCATACCAAGGATTACATCAACCTCTAGCACAGGCAGTTCAATCAAATCAGCAGGTAAAATGTTATCATCTATCTCAATCACACAAGTAGATTAATAATAATCCACCGATACACTCTCTCCCATAGGGGTAGCTATCACTAGAGGCACATTCAACAACTGTCTCTCCTTATTTACCTTAGGTGCAATCAGTGGTGAAACAAATGAGTGTGTAGCACCAGAGTTAAATAAAGCATCAACAATCTCATTTTGTATCAAAATAGTACCTATAACCACATTGCCAGATCCCTATGCCTCTTGAGTGTTCATAGCAAACACTCACCCTTAGCCTCTGCCTACTCAGGCCTGACCGCTGTTAGATGCCTATCATTTGCCTCTGCCCTTAGCAGGAGCCTCTCTGGCAACATTCTGACTTATCTGAACAGTAGGTTGAGAAACTATAGCAAATGGCTGATGATCACTCCATAACGGAAATCTGCTGATAAAATGACCATGTTACCCACATTTTAGGCAAGCACCTGACTGTCTATGACATTATCCTTAGTGCCTTCTGCCACAAAAACCATAAGTAGACACAATGGTCATCTGTGTAACAGGTCTAGAAGAACCCTGTGAATAAATAGGTGCAGACTGCATTGAAGGTCCTTTACTCTGTGTCCTCCTCTTCTGACTGCCAGACGAAGGTCTCTGATCAAATCTAGGCACTGTCTCAATCTGTCAAGGCTGGGAGATGCTCTTCCCCCGCCTACTTTGTGATCCAGGTCCTCCCTTCTCTTCTGATCCCTCTTTTCTCTCTTTGACTTGTATTTCTCTTCCATCTGATTGGCTTTATCAATGATGGTAGTCAAAGATGTGAACTTTATAGCCAGAAGGGCATTATGTAGTGAAGCATGCAAACCCCTTTTGAACCTGGCAATCAAATTTGCCTTAGTAGGAGCAATCTGAGTAGCATACCTACTCAATCTGATAAACTCCTTAGCGTAGTCCTCAACTGATCTACCACCCTGCTCTAGCTGCTCAAACTGTATTAGATTCTTGATCTTAACCCCTTCTGTCAGGAACTCATCAATCATTCCCTGTATAAACTCAGCCCAAGTATGAGGATGATCGCCATATAATATGGGCTCCATGCTATGAGAAAACCATGTTTAGGCTTTCCCCTTCAGTAACAAACCCATTAGCTCCACTGCTCGGATATCAGAACAAGGTAGTCTGCTAACTACCTTCTCAACCTGTTCAAGAAAATAATTAGGCTCATCGCCTCTATCACTTCTAAACTTGGGCAGGTTTAGTTTCAGAAAGCTAAACATAGAAACTCCTCCCTCCTCAATAACTCAGTGGACTCCCTGCACAACAGGCTCTCCAAGAATCACTGCTGGTTGTACAGAAGTTGGAGTAACAGGTACTACAGCAGGTGTAACAGGGGGTGACACTGCTGCTGGTACTGGAGGTAGCGGTACATTCTGTTGTTCCCGCCTCAATTCTGCCAGGTCCCTACGTAAATCCATCATTCCCCTTATCATCTCATATCTCCAGGGGTCATCACTCCTCTCTGTATCCCCTGTAGTCTGTCAGGATCTAGACGGTCCCTCAGAAATGGAAACTTCCCTGACCAGGGACTCATTAGAGGCTACCTCTGCCTCTCTGATATCTCTTTCTCCGTTGTCACACATCTCTGTAAAACTATTTGAAAAACAGAACACGTACTCAGTATATTATAGAAACGTAGAATACTTATACATACTTGACGAATTCAAGAAAAGACGGTACAAGAATTCCTATGCTCCATGGTTCCCTTAACTCTACCCATACTGTACTTAGTTACTATTCATCTATAACCTATGCTCTGATATCTATAACTCAGAGCTTTGATATCGACAACCTAGTGCTCTGATACCACCTCTGTCAAGACTCAATTTGACAGACCGCGACGGTCCTAGGATGTGGGAGATGCCAAGGCGATCGGCACTTATAGAACTATCATGACACGATCTAGCAGGTAGCGATGGTCCTAGGGTGCGGGAGATGCCAAGGCGACTGACACCCGTAGAACTATTACGACCCGATCTGGCAGGCCGCGACAGTCCTAGGGTACGGGAGATGTCGAGGCGACCAACACCCATAGAACCCATCAATCTCATCAATAAAATAACAATATTGTAGCTGAAATATCTATACCCATCATCAATCACATAACAGTATATAACCATACACTACATATATGCTCTATCCATTTTGTCACTCTGTTATTCATTCTGTAACTTTCTATAAATACCACAATCATATCATTAATAATCTCCAATATTCCCATACATACATGTTCATACACTAACTATACTGTACAAAACACATGGAGCAACTAGGATATGAACATAAAAAATATTCAGTGTTAAATAATTACACTGTTATAACACTGTAAAATCTACAGAGAGTCAAAAGTACTGGGATATCTGCCTTCTACTCTGTACCTGAGAGGGTAAACAGTGAGAGGGTGAGTATATATGATACTCAGTGAATCTAATATGCATCGACCAATAAAATAGGAAATGGAATATCAATAAGCAATAGGCAGATGAAGTAAATGAATCAATCTGCTTAGAATATCTATAATACAGAATCAAGTACAAAATATGACTGTAAGTAAATAATCACATAAATGGAAATATATCACATGGATAAGATGGAAATGATAGATATAGAGCCAGAGAATGCATAAAAATGTGTCAAGCACAAATCACTCATATAAATAAACATAAGACGGATCAGGTCTTATGGCTGGGACATTCTTTCCTAGTTCAGGGTTTTAAACAATATACATTGTGCAAAAAGCTGAGATTATGTACTCACTACCCTGTTGGAATGACAGCTCTGTCAAATCACCTCGGAATCAATAGAATTAATAAACACATCAATAGACACCATTTCAAAATAATGGCATTGGTAAGTATCAATAACTCATCATCAATCAATTAAATGAGCAATAGAGTCAATAAGACATTAATAACAATCGATTATATGATGACCAAAGGTCTAGCAACCAATAATGAGAACAAACATAAATGTAACACCCTAGTTTATAGGCTTAGAACATAAGCCTAAAGGGGGTAAACCTAAGGGGTTTTTCATTTACTTATATGTTATGTATGATGCATGTTATGGCTTAAATTGAATGAATATGCATGTTTTAGACAGTTTTACACATATAAAAGTACATCAAAGGCTGTTAGGAAGAAATTGGAAGAAACTTGAAATTTTGTGAACTGGGGGCAAAATGGTCATTTCCCAGCCCTTCGAGTTCTTATGGAATTATCACCATATTTAGAAGTAGAAAATGATTTAAGAGAATGTAAATGGTGTTATTTAGTTTATTTGAAGATTTGATGGAAAAATAAACCCGACTGAAAATTATACCGGGTAAGCTCCTCAATTGAGGTGCTTCGGTTGCACTAAGAGAATTATAGTCTTTTCCTTTGAGGTATGGAATTATACTATGTATGCAACCTTATGACATTAGTTTAGGCTTGATTAAATCCAACCATTGGATCAAATGATGGAAAAATGGACGATTGGATCAGTAGGTTGCAAATTTGCTATC
>CANXYC010060731.1:0-25507 GCA_948193065.1 Aleurites moluccanus
AATAATAAGCTAAGTGTTTGGAAGTTCATAACTTAGCATAATATTGATAAATATGAGTAATGTGAATGATTTGTGTTGATGGAATTGCATTTGGTGCATAAAAAGTATGAAATGTGTTAAAGGAGTAAAATAGGGTCTTTGATGTGCTTAATGTGTAAAATGTGCATAATGTATGTTGTTATGTGATAATATGTTTTATTATGCCTTAATATGGCGTAATATATATTTTGATATGGTTTGTGTTAAGTTTAAGTCTTATAGAATCAATTTGGTTATTATAGGGGAAAGTTCCCATATTAGGGCTGCAGATGGAGAGTCCCGGGCTAGCTAGGCCTATTTGAGTTATATTGTAGAGTTCATAAATAAATGTGAGTCTATGTATATGTTTGATGCATAAACATTCATAAGTCATGCATTTATGCATATGGAATGATAAACTTGCTTGAAAACCATTAATGATCCACATTTGGGCAATTTTGCCAAATTAACCAAAAATGAAGCCACCGAAATACCTAATTTTGGCACAAACTTTGATTGGCTATAAAATACATTCTAAAAGGCTTTTTGACCTGAAACCAAGCCCAATCATCTTTTATATATATGTATTTGATATTGGTATACAGAAATTGCTATGTATGTATTGTATTCAAGGCAAACCAGAAAGTGCCTAAAAATAAAAACGGACCCGTAATTTGGGAGC
Source organism: Aleurites moluccanus (assembly GCA_948193065.1). Lineage (NCBI taxonomy): Eukaryota > Viridiplantae > Streptophyta > Magnoliopsida > Malpighiales > Euphorbiaceae > Aleurites > Aleurites moluccanus. The sequence goes on from CANXYC010060731.1 coordinate 701, forward strand.
CAGTTGCGGCAGCGCAAACTGGGCTCCGGCGGGCCAAAATATGAAAATGAACCAAACCCTTCCTTTAGATTTATTGTTGATATAAATTATTATATAAGTCCTATTTGAGACTTATTTTGATATATTTATGTCATATGTGACATTTGCATATAATATGCTATAACAGGACTACTTCGATGCTGTAGAAATAAGCCATCGGCTGTGATCACAGATTTATGTTATGGCCTCTACTAGGGAGGGTAAGAATATTCCCTATGCCATGGTTGATTGGGGAAGATGTGATGAAATGAAGCTACAGTATGATATATGATATGTTACAGACATCCTGTTATATTATATGCATTATGATCCATGCTATGTATTTTATCATGCTACCATCAACATTTCTATTTACAGATCATTAATGGATAAATATGACTGTCATGAATATTATAGCATACTCATATATATATTATAACTCACTGAGTATAAAGTTATACTCACCATTTCAGTGGTTCTATGTTTTCAGGACCTCAATGAGAAAGTTATCCATTGGCTATACCATCTCCAGACTTGGATCAGATGTAGGTATCGAGGTCACTCCTGTGTATAGAGTTCATTGGTATATAATGTATAGAGGTTTGAATTGACTTAAGTTAATTGTTGAAATGATCAAATGATAAATTGATATGACATGGATATGTATATATTGTACATATATATGATATATGAGTTTGAGATGAAATGTTTATGTTATATGATATGAATGGAAATATTGAAGTGCATTTTGAGTTGAAATTGATTATTGGAGGATATAAGGGGATGTATGTTACATTGGGAGTGCATTTCTATATGTTTTGCGAATAGTTTAAGTCAAAGTTAAAAAGGAAACTCTGTCAGTTTTTTTGCATGAATGTTTGATAATATGATGTTTTTAAAAAAAAAAATTCACCTAAAATGTATCACAGGTTAAGTTATGAATGTAAAAGTCAAAGCATGGGTTCTTCGAGGTACTGGTGGCTTAGGCATTACCCGTACCCTAGGACCGTCATAGTCTAAAGTTAGGCTATGACAAGATCACCCTAGCGCCTTTTATTTGAAAATGATCTTGAATTTTGAAGTCGCCACCTTCAATTATTTTTGTTGGGAAAATTTAAGGTAAAAACCCTTTTGGACTCCAATTTTATCCCAAAGGAAAAAAAGTATACTAGTTTTTGAAATCAAAGAGGATTCGGGGACTAAGTTTTCAATTAAACTTGGCTTTTAATTTTAACCTTGATTTAAAACATTATTTTTGAATGAACAATTTAAAGAATGACATATATAAATGAGATGACATATAAGATGAATACATAAAGAAATAAAGCAATAGAATAAAACAATAAAAAAGCGATAAAGTACATTATTACAATTCAAAAAAACCCAAAATAGGGGATATCAACTCTAGCCCTTATGGGTTCTAGGTTGATCACACATTCCCCAAAGATCTATGCTAAATAAAGAAAAATATATCCAATGAACAAAATAAGAAGCAAATAAACAAAGTAAAAGGAAAAGATGGTTTTTTTAATATTTTTGGATTTGAAACTTTTATACAGCTTGCCTGCATGTCCCATTGAATGGAAATCAAAACCCACGCAGTTATTCCTTCTTGCGAAGGAGGGTTCATTTTATGCCCAATTTATCATGTTTTAGTTTTTTATTTTGATTCTCTGTCAAACTAAAGAAAGGTAGAAGATGAGTTGTTTCTTTTGATGCTCTATCAAAATAAGAAAAGAAGAAGGAGTTTATGAGTTGGTACCTTTTGTCTTGATCTTTGGGGAGGCGGCAGACGGAGTGCTCTTCTGGATCAGAGTTTCACCTTGAATCGATCGAAGCACGGGGAGATGGTCGAACTGCCTTTAACCTGATAATTCAAAAGGAAAGAAATCAAATGGACAGAGTGACTTTATATTAAATAAATTTTGAGGCTCTATACGCCACAGATTTGATCCTTCTTTAAACATAAAGAGAGCTAAAGAAATAATAGGTATATGAGGAAGAAGAGAGTGAAATCTAAGAAGGAAAATTCAACTTCAAAGATTTCGAGGCCTAGAACTAGGTTGAGGGGGTCAAGTATTTATAGTAAAAGTTTGGAGGGTCAAATCTCATCATCTTTCGATGTGGGATTTGGGAAAAAACAGGTTCAAAGAGGAGCTATCGCGGGCAAGGCAAGCTGGTGAAGCCGGAAGGGGGTGGCAGAGCCACTAGGGCTTTTGGCGGCACAGGGTGTAAAGGAGGGCGGCATCACATAAATGGGTCGCCGACACCGCCAAAAGGTGGCGGCACAGCCCAAGGGGGTCGGCAGCACCTTTCAAGGAGTGGCGGCACTAACCCTTAAAGAGGGCAGCAATGCCTCCCCTTCAGGGTGACAGCAAAGGCCCAGACCCGTTCTGATGATTTCTGAGTCCATCTATGAGTAGGTTTGGTTCCAATTCGCGCCGTTCCACTTAGTATGAGTTCGGCAGTGTAAAAAACCAGTGTTCACATTTGGAAAAATTTCCTAAGCCAAGCATCATTTCCTCTGACTTAAAGGTTCAGAAGTCACATTTCATCTCCAACTTGTAAAGATATATGAAGTTAACCCATCCTAAAATCATTTTAAGCCCAAACAACCCTTAGTAAATAAAAAAATATTTTAAGCCCAAATAGCCCTTGGCAAAACAAAATCATTTTAAGCCCAAGCAGCCTTTGGCAAAATAAAATCATTTTTAAGCCCAAGTAGCCCTTGGCAAATAAAATCAATTTTAAGCCCAAATAACCCTTAGCAAACTAAAATAGTTTTAAGCCCAAATAACCCTTGGCAAACAAAATCATTTTCAAAGCCCATGTAAACCATGACAAACCCCAAAATAATTTTCAAGCCCACGTAAACCATGGCAAATCAAAGATTATTTTTCAAATCTCAAAAATCACTTTAAGCCTAAGTAGCTATTGGCAAAACAAAATCATTTTAAACCCAAGTAACCCTTGGAAAACAAAATCATTTTAACTCCATGCCACCATTTAAAATCAAAATCCATTTTTTTTTTTATCTTTTTAGACCATCCTAAGGGTGTCTTTAGGACCTTTTCCGACCTTCCTAGGTGTATCCTTAGGATCTTTTCAGATCGTCCTAAGTGTATCTTTAGGACATTTTTCGACATTCCTAACGGTACCCTTAGGATCTTTTTAGATCATCCTAAGGGTATCTTTAGGACATTTTTTGATGTCCTAAGGGTATCTTTATGACAGTTTTAGATCTTTCGAAGGGTATTTTTAGGATCATTTCATACCATCAAAAGGGTATCCTTGGGACATTTTTTGACCTTCCTAAAGGTATCCTTAGAATCATTTCAGACCTTCATAAGATAGCCTTAAGAGCCTTAGCAGAACCTTTCTAAGATAGCCTTAGGATCTCTTTTCCCAATCTGATCGTGGTAGCCTGTGTTCACTATCATTATGATTGTTTTTCAAGCAAAGTAACCATGATGAGGGGCAGCTCTCCACACATAATTTTACACCTAAGTAGACTCATCCCTATGCCAGAATGAGGAAGTCAAAACCGCCTTTCATACAGATAAACCAGACCATTCCAGAATTAACAGTGTCAATCGGACGTCAAACCACCTCAAATCGGATGAACAGAACAAGCCTAGTGGTAGGTGCCCTTGCCATTGGTGGTATGCCCTTGCCTTCACTTCCGCCAAGCTTCTTGTCCTCTTTTGCTAAGCTTCTTATCCTCTGCCACCAAATTTAGAACTTGAATTCCATGTTGGTTTTCATTCTGATTTTTCCTCAGACATTTTCTTATAAATTCAAGCCTCAATTTACTTCTCAAAATACACTAGAACAACAAAGTAGAACTTTCCTTAGTTGGCTATCTCTTCTCCCTCCTTGTTCATCTTTCTTTATCATAAGCGATTCATTTCTCTTTGATTTTGAATTGATTTCTCCAACTCTCTTTGAGTGGGAGAAATAGAAGAAATAGAGCAATCTCTCTTTGAGTCAATATAGAAGCATCACCTTTATGTTAATTTGACTAATCAACTCAACTTGGTATTTAAAATTTGACAATAATCAAACCTTTGAAAGGCATCCCCCATAAAGCATGGTATTGTGTTCTTACCTCAAAATTAATCGATGAAACATTAATTAAAAGAACCAAAACATATAAAATCAATATTTTCTTAAAATCAAACCAAACCCTCTTTGCAAGAAGGAAGAACTGTGTGGGTTTTGATTCCCATTTAATAGGATATGCAAATAAACTGTTTTATAGCTTCAAATCCCAAAACACTAAAAACCTTCCCTTTTTTTTAATCTAATCTATTTTAATATTATTTTGAGGATTGTGTGGTTAACCTATAATTCTTATTAAGGGCTAGAGTTAACATCCCCCTGTTATGAGCTTTTTAATGTAATTAAACTTCTTTTATTATTTGTTCTTTACTTTAATGCTATATATATGCTTTATTATAATTTATTCATGCATTGTATATTTACCATTATTATTAATTGTTCATGAAATCTAATTTTTGTAAATCAATTGTTAAATGATAAGACAAAGTGAGAGTTACTTAAAACAGAAAACCTAGTCCTCTAGCTCAGTTCCGGTTCAAAGATCTAGTGATTTTATTCTTGGGTTATATTTTGGAGTTAAATTGAGTTTTCCTTTCTTTTCCCTTAAAAATAAAGGTGGAGACTCTACTAATTTTTAAAATAAAAGATTAAAGAAATAATTTGCAAATATAAGGCAAAAGTTGTCTTTAGTGCGTGGGAACCCCTTCTCGGGCAAGACCTCACAGCTGGATTGCTTCTTTTCAAAGCTACAACATAAGCCTCAAGGTATCCAAATTCCACCTTGTAGTTGCCATTGAGTTCTTCTATAACTAATTTTTTAGCTCTCTTGCAAATTGACATGCTCACTTTAACTTTCAACTTTTCCTCACAATTTCCCTTCAAATCTTTAACCTTCATAGTATGGTTTCTATACAACTTTGACTTATAGTGTTTAATATGAAGTTGGCAGTATAAAAATATTTTTCAATTGTCTTAAAACAATTATGTTAAGGATTTGAGGTTTTGACAACTAAACATGGATTGTCACCCTCTTTGAATACTAACAAGACAAAAGGACATCCTGGATCAGCAACACATTTGGCCCTAATTCTATTTGGCTCATTAGGTTTTAAGACTAAATTGACCTGTCTTGCCACTGCATATCTTGCAATGGCATATCTTGCCTTTTGACAGTTGGTAAATGACATGCCAAGTAAAAAGTAAGGCAAACCATCATTCTCATTATAACTAACTCTCTCCTTTGGCGCCATATTCACTACCCCATATATATTTGAATCCTCATTATCATCAACATCTTCACTCTCCTCCTCCTCACTACACTCACAAATGCTATCATCACTATTGTTAACATTTATATCTACCCCGACCTGAGGGTTTACATCTACCCTTGCCTCATCACTTTCTAAACCTAGCCCCACACCCTCATCAATGTAGCTACATTGTGTGGGTAGGTTGCCTTCAGCAATATATTGTGGACAACCACCATTTAAACCCACAAAAGGATCATTATTGCCTCACAATGTCTCGCTAGTGCCAAAATGGGACTAAATTAGTGGAGGGGCTACTATGGCTAAGAAATTATTTTGGAACATAGGCATATCCACATCATGAGTACATATACATCTAGCTCATTGACCCAACCATTAGTTCTAATGGTATCTAACATTCTTCTAATTGACATATCATCATCAATTAATATAAGTCCATCTCTCAAATTTTTTTCATGATTCAAGAACACATATGGCAAACACATTTTTAAAGCCCAATACTATTTGATATCTTATCATAAAATTATTAACTGACAGGAAGTTAGGGTCAAAATTAAACAAGAATTGAATATTTCCATTAATGTACCTAAGTTCAGGATCATATACCCACTCACCACCATAATGAAAATTTATATCTATTGTATCACCCATTCTATCAAAATCAAAAAAAAACAAGAAAACAAAAAAAAAAATAAAGAACATGTGTTAATTTATGTTATAATAATTATACCAACACTGACAAATTAAAGCATACATATACATTGTATCCCCAATTGCCTAAACCCCAAATTGACATACCCTAATTGAAAAATTCCTAATTTTAAAATCCTCATTTTGATCCTAATTGAAAAAGCCCCAATTTCAAATCCTTAATTACAAAAATACCCAATTATAAAATCACCATTATGGCCTCAATTGCAAAAGTCCCAGTTTTAGAATATCCATTTTGGTCCCAATTGCAAAAGCCCCAATTTCAAAATACCCATTTTGGTCCCAATTGCAAAAGTCCCAATTTCAGAATCTCCATTTTGGTCCCAATTGTAAAAGCCTCGATGAAATAGCCCCAATTACAAAAGCTTCGATCATAATCCCCAATTGTCTAAACTCATGCAAAACCCTTGATTGTAAAAGCCCATTTTTAAAAACACTAATTGCAAAAGCCCTAATTTTAAAAACCCAATTTGATTTTAATAACACGACTAATTTATAAATTAAACCCTAATTTTTTAAAAACACAGTCAAACTCTAATTTTTCAACCCTAATTTTCTTTGGACCATTATCTCGATAGAAGACAATATAATGCAATAAAAAATTTCTCATACTCGAAAAGCACAACCAGAAAGCAACCCAAGTACAAAAACACAAAAAAAAAAAAACCACATGCAGAAACAAAAAGAAACACCACATGTATAAACCTACAAAAACTCCACATACATAGACAAATACAAACCCACTTGCACAAAAACAAGCAAAACAAAAATCTACATACAATAACAGTAGGGACAGATCAATGTGTTTAAGAATATACCTATTACAATTGTGAGAGATTAATGTTGTCAGTTTGCCTTTGTGATAACAACAGAGAATACAATACTTTTGCTAGACAAAGGAAATTAACAGATGATTTTGCTTGATAGAGGATTAACTAGGGTTCATTGGAAAAGATTCAGATTATCCCGACAAACAAATGAAATTTACAGAGAATTTATGAGGGTTTATTGAAAGGTTGAGAATGATTTAATTTTGGAAGAAGAAGACGTAAATGATGGAGAAAGGAGAGATAACGGTTAAAGCTGACTTAAAATTTTAAATAATTTTTCTTTTTTTTTTTTTATTATTTGTAATTTTAATTATTTTTTATTGGCTATCAAAAGTGAAATGACGGCAAGTAGGCCCTAAACAATGTACTTTTCACTAACGAAGCACCCGTTAAAAATGGAATGCGATTTCAGATTTTATTAATGTTAGGGTCTAAATTGTACCTTGAAAAAGATTACAAGTCAATGTGCTCTATAGGATAAATATGAAGGATAAAATTATACCTTATCCCTTATTTTTTTTATAAAAATATCTTAACATATGTCAATTATTATTGTTAATTATTTATTAAATTTAAATATTACCTTTTGGTAATTTTTATTGTTAAATATTAATATAAAAATATATATGAAATCAAGTTTATACTTAATTTTTAAGATAATAGATATATATAAATTTATCAAAATTTTAAGTTTTCAAATTTTTAAATTTAAGTAGTTTTGATTTTAATATAATTATTATAATATTAATTTTATTTTTTTAAAAAATAAATATAATACCCTAGAAAGTCATAACTTATATGCATGAATTAATTCTCAGTATATGGTTTAAAGGCATTGAAATGAGGGAAAATAATTTTAGAGACACAGTTAGAAAGTGAGTAAATTACTTTTTTCGAAAATCGTCGGTGTCGGGAACACTGTCGATAAATTAGTTGTCCGGTCAACAGAAGAATTTTTTATTCTGATCAGGGGGTAAAAGATCACATAAATGCATGTATAATTTTGGTAAAAAGAAAGAAGTGAAAAACATTTAGAAACACTGAAAAAGTAACCAATGGCAAACCGTAAATAAATGAAACTTCGAGCAGAATAGTGGGAATTGGTCTATCTGAGTTTCAGAATGGCTCTAAAACTATTTTTATAAATAAATATAAATTAAAATAAGCCTTTTGATTCCCCACGTTGAAATTTAAATCTCAACAAAATTGTCAAAATAAATTACAGAAGAAATTGGGGTTAAAGTATGATTACTTGAAAGTTTAAGGACCAAAAGGTAATTTGTCATTTTTGCTTAATATTTAAGAATGCCTTAGAAATTTTGTTCATCATCTTCTTCTTCTCTCAATAGTGGCCGAACCACTCATCCCATCTCTTCCTCCATTTTCACTTCAATTTCCAACCAAAAATCCATAGAAAACTTGAGATTTTTCTTGATTCTTTTATTTCCAACTCATTCTTCATTGGAATCACAAAGAAAATCAAGAATTTTGGACTTCATCATTTCTGATACTTCATCTATTTTAGGTAACCAATTGATTTGTTTGATTTTATTATTTATTCAAATGATTTAAAGGTTGAATTAGATGGGTTTTAGGTTAAATTGCATCAATTGATGCATTTGGATAGAAATCCCTCATTTGCTAAACCTAATTGAAGTTGTATGATTGAGAATGATTAATTAGTGTTAGTTTGTGTTGTTTAAGCTTAGAATATATTAATTGGAGGCTATTAGATGATTAATTGGTGATTATTTTGGTGTAGAAAATAAAGATTACACAAGTTACCATATTTGCCTCCTTTGAAGCTTTTGGGTGGAAATCAATTTTCCAAAGCAATTGGAAGCCTTAGGTGAGTTCTATATGCATCATTTAACATATATATTGCCTTAAAATTGGAATTGGAAACCTACCTTGAAAGTCCATTCTTGGCCGAACCATGTTTACTATTCATTGCCATTGATTTTGTTTGATTTTCCTTTGTATACCTTAGCCAATTTGATCCTTTATTTGTTGTTTACAATGGTATATTTATTGCCTATTGTGTTGTTGACAATGTGAACTTGTTGTTGGATGAATTGGGCATGCCAACTTTGCACCAAACCTCAACCTAATGGCTTGCCTTTTGTGCCCACTATGTGTTTGATGAATTGCCTAGTTGTAATTCCATAGACCTATCACATTTTTCCTCCATAGGCCTACCATTTGAATGTTATTGTCGCCATCGATATTGGCATGCCAATTGGCCTACCGATTTTCTTTGTCTAGCCAACCTTTGTTCCATACCTTCGTTGTTTACCAAACCAATTATCATTGAATGTATATCATATATTGCAATGCCATTGATTGAAATGATTCTTGATTTGAATGATATTGAGCTTATTGTTATTGATGATACCATTGTTGCATAATGGTATCTATTAATATGTTTTACTCTTATATTGATCCTAATATGGCTTGACAGAGCTACCACTCCAACAGGGTAGTGGATACATACTGTCGGCAATATGCACATTGTATTACTGATGCCCTAGCTGGGAAGGGTTATGGTCCTAGCCATAAAACCTTATCAGTCTTGTACTTATTGATACTGATATTACTGGAGACTGTATGCTCGCATATAGTCCATACCGATACTGTTGGAGACTGTATGTTTACATATAGTCCATCCATTTATCTGTCTTTCCATATTATACCGAACCTATGATATGTTTATTGACTATTCTGTCACTTTCTGTTATGGATTCTGTAAACTATTTATATTGACCTATTGATATTATTGTTTCATCTGTTACACAGTATATTTATTAGCGATGCATATTGATTCGCTGAGTATCTTATATATTCACCCTTTTCTCTGTTTAACCATTTCAAGAGAGGAGTAGATTGTAGAATCCCATCTTCAGACATCCGAGGATTTCTGCTTACTGTCGATTAATGTAAATATTATATATTTTGTATTTTGGTATTCATGTTCTAGCTGCTCTATAGAGTATGTATGGGTTAGTTAGGATATGAACATGTACATATATGATGTTTTATGGTATATGATATTAATATGATATGTTATGATGATTGTTACAGCCAACTGCACTAGATTACAACAGTATTGCAGAATGAATGGTAATTAAGTAAAATGAATAATAAATTGGGTTATAGATTGCAGAATGGATGGTTATTGATTGTGCATGTGATACTGGGTTCTACAGGTATCAGTCGTCATTGACATCTCCTGCATCCTAGGACAGTCGAGATCTAGAAACGGGTCGTGACAGTATTCCAAAATGATACAAAACATTATGTAATTTTCAAGTCAATACATTAGCTTCTTGGAGAAAAAAATAATCAAGAAGCTCTGTCTATCCTGTCAATAGATTTTCTAGCACCTGAAATCCACAATAGAAGAAAAGAATGAGTCAAAAACTCAATAAGTTATGGAGATATAATAATACTTAAGGTTTTATGTTGATTGATCAAGAATAGATTGAATTCAATATATATATAACAATAGTAACAATGGTTTATGAACAATAAGAATATATTTAATGACAGATACATATATACATGCCTACAAAGAAATGGTACCCATCAATGTGACGATAGAACAACCATCAATCCATACCATCCATCCATCGAGATACTATGATCTAAAACGATAAGTATGCTTGATCATAACATACTTCCTAGGGCTGATAGGCCTCCCCTAGGTAAAGCCACTGATACAATTTGACCTTATTAGCTAGGTCACTGGTGCACACAATCCAATGATTTCTCTTTCATTGGAAGGGTGTTTTAAATCGTCAATAATCATACAATCGTTGCAAGGAACACTGGGTGGATCTAGAGACCTCCATTATCAAATATCATTAACAATATTCAATAGGTTTTCGACAATTGCATATGACCCAAATAGTCTTTCAAAGGTTATACATTTCAATGATGGCCTAAGGCCCAATGATATTAGAATATCAAAATAATAGTATTCAATGTGAAATTTAGTCCAAGAACAATGACTAAACTTCATTTAAGAACAATATTAACAAATATGGATTTCATAACAAAGAACAATTATCCTATAACTTACCTCAAATCCAAAGCAATTAGTTCCACTATCACCTCAATCAACAATCTTTAGGTTATTGGGTTCACCAAGTCTAAAACAACAAATTCCCAAAAATGGGTCAATTAGGGTTTCCTTCCCCAAAGTCATTACACAAAGAATTTTAGGATTCCATACCCCTTAGTACTCAATAGAATGATTTCTAATACTAATGAAACCATTAAATGAAGAGTCACTATTCACCATATTATTCACATAAAGCCATTAAATCTCACAACTCCCACATCAACCATAATCAATGACAATAAATGCTCATAAAAGACTATCTATAACCTATAAACAACTAATCTAACAAAGACATAACCCATTAACAACTATAAAAGTAAAGATTTAGGATTCATACAAGACTACCTACAACCTATAAACAACTAATCTAACAATGATATAACCCATAAACAACTATAAAAGCAAAGATTTAGGATTTACTTTCAAAATTCTAAAAAGAGATTTCTTGAGAAGAGAAACTCTTAAGGTGATTTGATGCCTTAAATGTGTTTCCCATGAAGAATCCTTAAAGAAAATGGTTATTTAGGTGATCAAAGAGCAATAGGAAAGATTAGTTAAGCAATGGAAAAGAAATGAGAAGTAGAAGAAGAAGAAGAAATTTGTGGTTTCCGGTTTTCAAAAAACTGAAAAATGACTTCTATATATAGAGCCTGAAGTCTCGCTCCTGTGAAGAATAAGTTTTACACCTGTGAATGATAAACTCACGCCCGAGAACAACTAAAAGTCAATTTCTCATATTTAGATAGAGACCAAAATAATGGCCGTGAAAAGAGTTCATGCCCGTGAAAAAAAACAAATTCACGGCTATGATAAAAGTTCACACCCGTGAAACAATAAAGTTAATTCACATCAAGGCAATCACTTCTCAAATCCATTCTAACACCCAACAAAATAATTCTAAGATCAAATAACACACTCTAAACAATATCTATGGCAAATAAATAATTCTATAACAACTAATCAATATAATCTATAATCATGAGACCATCAATAATCTCATGCAACCATGTAAATTGAAATTTTGGGTGTTACAATAAGCAAATGGATTTAATAACTCAAGGAATGGTTATAATATGCATAATAACATATTTATGACTCACTTTAGCTTTTAAACTCCACATTTTCAACTTCTATCTCTTTAGTCTAATGATATAGCACGTATACTCTCCTATTCATTTTCATTAATCATTTGATGCTTATATTTAGATAATCCTTTCCTTCTCTTTTCTCTTCAACATAGCTTGATAATAATTTCCATCAATCTTTCCTTTGTGTATCTTCTTTTTTCCATCTAATTTTTCTATCTTATTTTTGGGGTTATATGAAAAGGAGTTGAAGAAAATTCTTTGAAAGCCTTGCAAGAGTGATTCAGTTTTTCCCTCCAATGAATAAGCCTATCTCTTCCTTTTATATACACCAAAGCTCATAAGAAGAATTGGAGAAAAATATAGAGAATTCTAGAATTTTAGCCATTTGTCAAATTTCCATAAATTAATAGAAAAATCTCCATTAAAAATCTCTCCTCCCTTATCACTATGGCCAACCAACCTTGGGGAAAAATACATAAATTCTCTAGAAAATTTAGTATAAATAGATATTTTCTTGTAGGTCTCACAACTTTTGATAATTATAATTTGACCCAAAATTTTTTATATTTATATTTGTGATCATAATTCTTTTAATTTTTCTCAGTTAAGTCCTTACATTCCTTCCATTTAATTTCTATGAAACCTTACATTTCCTATTATATCTCAATTCAATTTAATTAACTAACTTTTGTAGCTAAACAATATTTATTCTAAATTTATTTTGGTAAAAACTCTAAAATTGAAAATTTACATCTCCTCAATTTCCCTTCTTTTCCCTATCCATATTCAATCACATTTACTACCATACCCACTGAAATTTATTTTTTTATTGGCCCATAATTTATCTGATTTAAATTATATAAAAGAAATTTAAACAAATTAACTATCAAAAATAAATTAAAAATTAAGAACTGATAAGTACTCCAAATAAGAATTTTCTCATCATCTTCTTCTTCTTCACTATTCATTCACCTTTTTAACTTCATATTGATCCTCAAATTATTTTTTCTTAATAATTTAGGATCCTAATTTCAGGTATCCTCAATCAATTTTAATAAATAACCTCTTGAAAATATTATAAAAATCGACTACCAATAATAATGCTTATTATCGTCCTTAAAATTCTTCGGAAACAAATTTTCCTTGAATTTTATTTTTATACTTTCCTTAAATCAATTTTGACCTATTTATTTTTCAAATAACTTAATATCCACTGTTATGTTTCACTTGAATCCGTACAGTCTTCTAGGATATTATACTCTATTCCTTCAATAAAATTTGTCCTCGAATTTTCTAATTCATTATCTTATATTTCGGTATACATTCCTTAAATTGTCTCCAAACAATTTGTCTTTTAATTCTCCATATCACTTATCAACCTTTTTATACTAATACTTTATTTCCATAATTTCCATATCACTTGTTACCATCACATGATTCATAAATATTCAACAATTTAATATTTAAGCTTCTAATACACTATCTCTTATTGATATCATTACACTAATCCTTTATTTGTTTAAATCATTACTTGACCATTAACTCATTTCCTACAATCGTATTTCCTAAGTTCCTAATATAATATACTTCAATACTTGTTTACTTATAGTTAAACCTTAATAATCATTTATTAATACCCTTATGGAAACCATTGTTGTTCATTAGTTTCTCATTATACTTAATCACTATAATTTGGAATTTGGAATTACCTCTCCATCATATTCTTAAATCCTCATTATACGTTAATGACTTCAAATTTTCATTATTCGTGATCATTTATCATTTATATCTTTCAACTTAAGCCATACTATAATAAACTGCGATTATCTATTTCCAATATTTTTAATCACCTCACTTACTCATCATTCTTATCACACATAATCTATTGCCAAATCAATTACAATAACAATATTCTTTTTTATACTATTACTCGTAACATTTATTAAAACTTACTTTACTTTTGATATTATTTCTAATGGTTTTCATAATTCACTATAATTAATAAATTATAACTAAAACTTTATTCCTCAATATCATAAATTTCCTATTGCTTATCACTTAATATTCAATTATCATATATAATCACATAGTTAATGTTTCGCTAAACTTTATCACCTATTACCAATCTTCATTAAGCATGTCTTTCTATATTATACAATATATATATATATATATTAACTAAAGGATTAAGATTATAACGGACAACGTTGATATCAATATTAACAGATGACTTCAAATGACGAGATGGAAAACTTATGCTCCATGGTACACTTAATATCTTCGTAACACCTATGACACATACATATTCTAAACCTTAACTTTGGTACCACCTTTGTCACGTCCCATAAATTTGAAACACAACAGTCCTAGAGCACGAGTAAACCTAAAGTCACCAGAAACCCTTAGAACCCTTAAGCATGTCAATCATCAATCACTCAAACTTAAAACTATTCATTAATGTTCAAATTCTTTTAATAATTAATAATTTTGCAAAAATTTTGACAGAGTCTGCTTTGTATTTTTATAGTAATTCTTAATATGAATAGTATCCAACTCAATATTTTAATAATTTCCTAAAGTTCTCAACCTGCATAGAAAATACTCTCAATATGTCACCATCCTTATAACCTCAACTTCACAATATCAAAAGACACACATAACACTTTTATATTTTCTTTTATAACATGTCTCACTAGCTTATTCATATTTAACCCTATTATTATTGTTACCATTTTCATTACCAATTATCACATATATCTCATACTGCATTAGGTCACTAATTAAATTTTTAGTGATATCTCATATGCTAGTTATCATATAATATGTACATACACTTATTAGATACCACACAAACATATGATAAACATAATTGTCTATACCCCAAGTTGTATCCCATCGAGCTCTAAGAGTTTATACATATGACTCCATAAACATTAATTATGTTGGAGTCCTCAGTGTCTCAAGTGCGGAGGAGAAAGTGACTTGGGAATAGCTTCTATTTTCTTTTTCCTGAAAAATAATAAATAACCATTTAATGAGTATAAATATACTCAGTGAGTCATAAACATATTATTATACACAAGGTTACGTAATCAATTAATGAAATAAATAATATTAATTTGAGTCACATATGTTAATGGTTTAATAGTCCAAATAAACATGACATAACATATATAGAGCCTCATGAAATAACTCATAAAATAACTAGTGAAATAACTCATGAAATACATAAGATTGATCAAACCTTATGGCTAGGACATTAGCCCATTCCTAGCAAGGGTCCCAATCAAAAGTATTCATTGTGCACAATATCGATGGTACATACCCACTAACCCATCGGTCGGGTAATTCTATTATGTCATGTCATCATATATTTAGCAAACTAGGGTACAATACTTATGATCACATAGTATGGTTTTCATGTAGAGAATATCAAATAATAATCATTAGTCAACAAAGAAAAAAGTTTTGATATGAATGATGACAATAAGCAAATAGATTTAATAATTCAAGGAATGGTTGCAATATGCATAATAATATATTTATGACTCACCTTAACCTTTAAACTCGACATTTTTAACTTTTATCTCTTTACTCTAATGATAGAGTACTCATGGTCTCTTCTTCATCTTCATTTTCATTAATCCTTTGATGCTTATATTTAAATAATATTTCCTTCTCTTTTCTCTTCAACATAGCTTGACAATAATTTTCATCAATTTTTCCTTCATCCATCTTCTTTCTTCCATCTAATTTTCTTATCTTATTTTTTATTTCTATGAAAGGGAGTTGAAGAAAATTCTTTGGAAGCCTTGCAAGAGTGATTCGGTTTTTCCCCCCAATGAACAAGCCTATCTCTTCATTTTATATACACCAAAGATCATAAGAAGAATTGAAGAAAAATATAGAGAATTCTAAAATTTTGGCCATTTGTCAAATTTTCATAAATTAGTGTAAAAATCTCCATTAAAAATCTATCCTCCCTTATCACTATGGCCAACCAACCTTGGGAAAAAATACATGAATTCTCTTCAAAATTTAGTATAAATAGATATTTTCTTGGTAGGTCCCATAATTTTTAGTAATTATAATTTGATCCAAAAAAATTTCTATTTATAT
Source organism: Aleurites moluccanus (assembly GCA_948193065.1). Classification (NCBI taxonomy): domain Eukaryota; kingdom Viridiplantae; phylum Streptophyta; class Magnoliopsida; order Malpighiales; family Euphorbiaceae; genus Aleurites; species Aleurites moluccanus. The sequence goes on from CANXYC010060731.1 coordinate 16,920, forward strand.
TTTTGACCACAATTCTTTTAAATTCTTTTCAATTAAGTCCTTAAATTACTTCCATTTAATTTCTATAAAATCTTAAATTTCTATAAAATCTTACATTTCCTATTATATCTCAATTCAATTTAATTAACTAACTTTAATAGCTAAACAATTTTTATTTCGAACTTATTTCAGTAAAAACTCCAAAATTAAAAATTTACATCTCTTTAATTTCTCTTCTCTTTCATATCCATCTTCAATCATATTTACTACTATACTCACTTAAATTTATTTTTTAATTAACCCATAATCCATCTAATTTAAATTATGCAAAAAAAACTTAAACAAATTAACTGTCGAAAATAAATTAAAAATCGAGAACCGATAAATACTCCAAATAAGAATTTTAACTTCATCTTCTACTTCTTCACTATCCATTCACCTTTTTAACTCCATATTGATTCTCAAATTATTTTTTCTTAATAATTTAGGATCCTAATTTAAGTTATCCTCAATCAATTTTAATAATTAACCTCTTAAAAATATTATAAAAATTGACTACCAATAATACTGCTTATTATCGTCCTTTAAATTTTTCGAAAGTAAATTTTCCTTAAATTTTTTTTTTTATACTTTTCTTAAATCAATTTTGACCTATTTAATTTTTTTTTTTTATATACTTTTCTTAAATCAATTTTGACCTATTTATTCTTCAAGTAACTTAATATCTACTGTTATGATTTACTTGAGTCCATACAATCTTTTAGAATATTACAATATTCATATTTGAAATAATGAAGTTTGAATAAAATTTTCAAAAAATTTATAAATTCAGTCAAAATTTATTAGTTTATTAATAAAAAATAATCAAAATTCATCATCCATCATAATTTAATATTTTAAAAAAGCAATATAAATCCTTAGTACTCCCAAAATAATAAATAAAAAAATAAGAGAATGATTAATTTGAAGAAAGAGGAAAAAGTTGGAGTCATACTCTAAAATACTTATCTACTCCTAGTCGCTTTAAACATACAAAATTAAAAGCCACTAACATTTTTCACCTTCTTTTTACTGTTTAGGAGATTATTGTGTAATTTTAAACAATAACTTATTATGTGTCATATTTTAAAAAATTAAAAAAAATTATAAAAATTATAATTTAATAGTGTTTGATATAATAAATATGATGATATGTTTTTTATATTAAACAAAAAATTAAGTGTATAGCAAAAAAAAAATACATTATAAACTTTATATATCAAATTTAACAATCTAAATTTAACACATTTATAATTTATTTGCTATTCATTTAATTTTTATTTAGCCTAAAAAATATATCATTACATTCATTATATCAAATACTATTAAATTATAATTTTTAAAATTTTTATAAAAAATTTTAAATTCTCAAAATATGTAAAAACACAAATAGCCCTGAACCTCTTTTTACACACCGCTGTCTATATTCGCTGTTCTAGCAGTTTAGCGAATCTACCGTCTCTCTCTCTCTCTCTCTCTCTCAACAGTGGCTGTGAATTTCTCCATTTCATTGCAATTATAGGTATGATTACATAAAATTTTTTTCTTCCTTATGGTATGTTTGCTTTCAATTGTTAGATCTTATGATCTTGTCCTTTAATAATTTACAAATTTCTCTTTCACATAAGCATTTTACTGAATAGTTAGTACACTTTCTGGGTAACTATTTCTGGTTTAAAAAATTATTAGTCAAGCAAAGAAACCAAATGGAAAGAAATTTTAGAGAACCAGAGATCCAATTTTGTGGTAAGTTATAGATTTTGAATTTTTTTTTTTTTTATCTCATGCAAATCCCAAACACTTATTTTATTCTAGGATCTCTTATTGTAAACAAGGTTTAAAAGTTTTGAACCACAATTCCTTATTATTCTTGTGAAATTATTTTATTTTTTCACCCGTATACAGTGCGGATCTTTGTAGGAACATGAAGGGTCATGGCCCTATTAAAGTTTGACAAATTTTAATATATATTGCAATGAGATGTTTTTTATTTGTTCCCTATGCCACACCTTATATTGGAGGGGAGGAAACTCTTGCTTTAGAAATTTTCATTTGAAGTTGATAATTATAGTTTCATGTTGTTGTAGTTTTGCTTGTTATTATTGCTTTCCTTCAAAATTATTTGTTATTTGTTTAAAGAAATTCAAAACTTTTTGTTATGATGGTTCATTCATGCTCTCTTCAATTATCTACTAATTGGCTATTGATTATCATTTTTTATCAGGGGATTAGAATTGTGCATTTGCCTTGCTAGTAGAATTAAACAAAATGGAGTATTCAGCCACAAAGTGTACCCTTGTAACCCTCATATCAATTTATCAAAGTGCAAAAGAAAAACCAATAATTTTAAGAGTACTGAAACAAAAAGAAGCTGACATTTGCTATAGGATTGGTCGAACCACACCATTCCGGTGTCTCATGCTTGATTATTGTGATCGTATGGGTTTCAGTTTTGGTACGGTTCGGTTCACTTTCGATGGTTCAAGGATACACGCAACTAATACAGCTCAGGATTTAGAAATGGAAGATGATGATATTATTGATGCTTGGACTGATCAAACTGGTGGAGGCTATTAAGCAAAACAATGTATCCTTGATGCACTTAATTAGAGTTCTTATAGTTCTAGTTAGTTTTATATTATCATTACTAATCTAAACTTTCTGGAATTAGTCCAAATTAATGTTTAGTAGGGTTGTTTTGGCAAAAAAGTACTGCTTAGTGCTTATATATATGTTTGAAGTATTATAACTTGGCAGCAAACTACATAGTTTTATCTTTTTGTAGGTTAATGAATTTTTTTATCACACTCATTTTTCAACTTGAACTACTTTTACATTATAGTGCTTTTGATAAGAAGAACTAACCAAAATGTTTTGCTGGGCCAAGACCACAATATTATATATAGAAAATCTTGAGTCCAACTACATTCAGTTTGAGGCAAGCTACATGCCATTTTTGCTAATGAATGAGCAACATCTCAACATTAGCTTGTCTTCCAATGCATTTTACTCTATGTATAAATGTGTAATGCTTTTTTATTCCAATGCATTTTACTGTATATTTAGACATTTTTATTATTACCTGAAAATTTTTGGCTTATTTTGCAATTTAAAAGAAGGATTAAAGCTCAAATTGGTTCACAAATTTTCCAATTGTGTTCAATCAAATTAGCCTTTAATATTTAAAAATTAGTCAAATCAAATCCAAAATTAGTTTTAGGGCCAAATTAATCCATGACTTTCTATTTTTCAAGTTAATTACATCTATTTTTTTTAAATAAAAAATAATTTATATTTTAAAAATTATTATTTTTTAAATAAAAAAGGGAACTCAACAATTCTAAAATTAAAAAATTAATTATTATCTTTAAAATTAGATATGGAATCCGATGAATATGAATATTTATGATTTAAGAAAATTGAGAAAAATAAAAGAAAATTTTGTTTATTTGATGAAAAGTTGAGAAAAAATGTTTTTTGATTGGAAAAGTTAAGAAAAATATAATAAATTGGAATAAAAAGGAAATGACTATTTTTTTTAGTGCTAAATTTAATTGGACGAATTTTCAAATATTCAAAATTAATTTGACTTTAGAATTATTTTAGATCTAATTGAATACACTTAAAAAAAATTAGAGTTAATTTGAATTTTGATCCAAAAGAAAAATATGATATTAATCTGTACCCCAAAACCTTAAAAAACTAAGGTTTAATCTCCAACTGTCCCAACTAAATCTTTATTAATAATAATTTTCTTCATAATATTATATTATATTTATGTAAATAAAAAATTAATAATAATTATCATTTAATAAAATATTTATTATTAATTTAATTATTTTATATTCAACTCCAATTTAATTCCGATTAAATCTCTTTTAACTCGTGATTTCAAAGTCAAGTTAGGTTTGATAACTATAATGTTAATAAAAAATTAAAAAATAAAATGACGATTTAATCATGTGATAGCATTTACTACATAAATGTAATCGTAGATGGAGTTGATGTACCCTATCACTGCATTATCTCTATAATATTTATACTATACATATAAAAGTTTATTAAAAAAAAAATTAGAATTACTCAAAACTTATGACTTTTAAGATAACATATGAAAAAACTTATTTTGTCCTTCAATTGATTGATTAAAAAAATATCTTTTATTTTAATCAAATTTATTAGTATTATTATTTAATTGTCCTTATTTTACTGAATTAATATAATATTATATTTAATTTCTCATATTTATAATTACATATGAGTTTATATTTCATATTCTAATAAGTAGTAATTGTATTGATAATAAATACATTATTTCATAACAATTGTTTTCAATTTACTGTTATATTAATTTTCTTTTTTTTTTTCAAATTTTTTTATTCATCCCCTTCATAAGAAAAAATGGTACATTGATTTTCCTTTTTTCATTTTGTATTTCATATAATATAACTGTTTTGATTTTTTTATATGCATAATTTTTCAGAAAAATATATTTTTATTCCAACAATTGATTGTTATAAATTGATTAGAATTATTTTAGAAAAATATATTTAACTAAAAAACTATCATTGTTTTTGTTGTCTTTCTTAGTATTTATTGAAATTGTATTGAAATAAATTTAAATTCTTATTGAAATGAAAAGCTAGTTTTAGAGCCGAGTATCGGACAAAAAGATTTTGAATTGACTCAAACTTTTTGAAAAAAATAACGAAAAAAAATCTCTGAGATCCGAAAAATAATCAAATCGAACTGAAATTAAATTAATATAACGGGACGAGATCGAAAATATTTTAATCTCCATATTGGAATAGAACCAAACTAAATTGTATCCGAATTGATATTAAATTTTTAAATCCCCAAACTGATTTACTAATTTTTATATATATTTATATAATTATATATTTATAATATATACATATTTTTTAATTTATACAATTAAATTTTTATAATATATGATATATATACTATTACTTTTACATATATTTATATTTATATAATTATAATTTTCTAATATTTTTTATATATATTATAAAATTATATTCAAATCTCCGAATATCTTAATAAAATCGAACTGAATTACCTAAATATTCGAACTGAATCAAAATAATTTGAACTGAAATCAAACCCCAAATACCCAAGTTCTCGAATAATATTGTACCAAATTTTAGAATAGTACGAATATTTTCTCTATTCGATTCGGGATCAGGGATTCAAAAATAAAATCTCCAAAATTTTGGTTCAGTTCTAAAATTTTTAAATCTTCAATTTTACCCGAACTATGTATAGCACTAGTTAGTTATGTTTTATTTAATATTATAAAATAATTAATTGATTAATGAAAAATAATCAAAATAAAAATTATATAATATTATTTCAATTTTACATATTTATTTTATCCATATTATAAAATTTAAAATTATATTTAATTATATTATTATATTTAAAGTTATAATTTTTAAAAAGTAATATATTTATAATTAATATAAAACCATGAGTTCAAAAACCATTGAAATTATGTGTAACTCATATAAAATTTGCTATATGTATAAAAAAAATTTAAAGGGTAAAACTTTTAAAATTTTCATAAAACAACATGATTAAAAAGAGAAAAAAAATATTTTATTTTTAATTGATTTGATTAAAAAATTTTATTTAAAATTAAAATAAATAAATAAATTTATTATTAACTAATTATCCTTATATAAATTGGATTGATATAAAAGTATGATAGCTAATTACCAATATTTATAATTATATATGAATTTATATCTTGAACTCCAATAAAAATTATAAATAATAATTGTATTAATATAAATACCTGATTTTGTGACAATTGTTTTAATTACAATTATATCAATTTTCTTGTTATAAATATATAGATTATTGTGGATATCATTTTATTTTTCTTGCTATTCCATTATGTTATGTGTCCCTTCATATTATTCTATAATCATATTACTTGGTGTATTTATTTGGTGAGTTATATTTAATTTTATTATGACATTTATAAAATATAACTTATGGTGAATTTATATTATAATTTATAATAGATTTATATTTTGTAATTTATGATAGAGATGAACCCTATAAATATGAGTTTCTATTACTTTATAAGAAACACCAAGAAAATAATAGAAAACTCCACCTTCTAATTTCATATTATTGTGTCCTTATTCTTATTCTTATTTTCTTTATTTTTTGTAACACGTTATTAGTACAAATATTCTAATCATCTTCTAATGTTTGAAGTTATTTTCATAACACATTATTTTTTATACGGTTTGAAGTTCTTTATTCTGATAATATTTTAATTTAGGTATTTGAGTGAATAATTTTTTTTAAACATTATCTTTTATTTCAATATATATATATATATATATATATATATATATATATATATATATATATATATATATGTATTAACTTTCAATTTGTGTAGAATATTTACAAATAATGATATGTTAATATTTTTTTTGTATATATATTGAATATGCTCTTATAGTAGCAATACTAATAAAATTATTATAAAAGTATGTAACACTCAAGACTTCGATTTGCATAGTTGCATGACGTTATTGATGATCCTATAGTTATATATTGTATTGATTATTTGTTATAGAATTATTTTTTTAGTTATAGATATTGTTTAGAGTATGTCAGTTGATTTTAGAGTTGTTTTGGTGAGTGTTAGAATGGTTTTGAAAAGTGATTGCCTTGATAAATTGAACCTATTGTTTTCACGGACGTGAACTCTTTTCATGGCAATGAATTTGCTTTCTTTCACGAGCGTGAACCCTTATCACGGCTGTTACTTTGGTCTCTGTCTAAATACGAGAAATTGACCTTTTGTTGTTCACGGGCGTAAGATTTCAGGCTCTATATATAGAAGCCATTTTCAGATTTTTGAAAACCGAAAATCAAATTTCATTTTCTTCTTCTTCTCATTTCTTTCCTTTGCTCAATTAGCCATATTGTTCTTTGATCATCCAAATAGTTATTTCCTTCAAGGATTCTTCATGGGAAACACACTCTAAGGCATCAAATCACTTTTAAGGGCATTATTTCTCAAGAAATCTCTTGTTAAGATTTTGAAAATAAATCCTAGATCTTTACTTTTATGGTTGTTTGTGGATTATGGAATTATTATATTAGTTGTTTATAGGTTGTAGGTAGTATTTATGAACATTTGTTGCCATTGATTATGGTTGTTATAAGAATAATGAGATTTAATGGTTTTATGTAAATAGTATGGTGAATAGTAATTCTTCATTTAATGGTTTAATTGGTAATAGAAATCAATTTATTGAGTACTAATGGGTATAAAATCATAGAATTCTTTGTGTTTTGGCTTTGGAGAATGAAACCCTAATTGATCCATTTTTTAAAATTTGTTATTTTAGACTTGGTGAACCCAATGATCTAAGGATTGTTGATTATAGTGATAGTGGAGCTATTTGCTTTGGATTTGAGATAAGTTATGGGATAATTGTTATTTTTTATGAAATCCACACTTGTTAATATTATTCTTGAATGAGGTTTAGTTATTGTTCTTAAACTAAATTTCATATTGAATACTATTATTTTGATATTGTAATATCATTAGGCCTTAGACCATCATTGAAATGTATCACTTTTGAAAAGACTATTTGGGTCATATGCAATTGTTGAAGACCTATTGAATATTGTTAATGATATTAATATTGTGAGGTCTCTAGACCCAGTAATTGTTCATTGTATTGATTGTATGGCTATTGATGATTTAGAATGCCCTTCCAATGAGGGATAAATCATTGGACTATATGCGCCAGTGACCTAGCTGATAAGGTCAAATTGTATCAGTGGCTTTACCTAAGGGAGACCTATAGGCCCTGGGACGTATGTTCTGATCAAGCATATGTATGGTATGAGATCGTAGTATCTGAATGGATGGATGATATGGATTGAAAGTTATTTTATCGTCACATTAATGGGTGTCATTTCTTTGTAGGCACACTGTAACACCTTAGTTTAGCCTAAACCAAATCTCTGTAGAGATCTTCGGGGGGAGATTTTTAATTTCTTTATATTGTTATGTTTATATATATTTATTTATGAAATTGATATTTATGCATGTTATTTGAATTAGTTCTAGGCATAGAAATGGTTTAAAGGCTGCTAGGATTTAATTGGCAAATTTTGAGTTTTTGATGAACTGGGGGCAAAATGGTCATTTTTTGCCCGACGGAATTTTATGGAATAAATATCATATTTAAAAGGAGAAAATAATTTAAAAACTTGAAAATGGCCTTATTTTATTTATTTGAGCAGTAGTTTAAGAAATAATTTCGGACGAAAAATTTTTATCGGCACGTAGCGCGATTTCGGTGTTTCGGTTGCACTAAGGGTAATTTGGTCATTTCCTTTATAATATGGAGTTATTAAGTGTGTGAAACCATATGGTATTAGTTTAGGCTTGATTAAATTCGACCGTTGGATCAAATGACTTTAAATTGGATGGTTAGATGAGTAGGTTGCAATCTAGCTAACCTAAGCTCAATTGTATGGAATCATTGCCTTTAGTTGTGATTTGG
>CANXYC010060806.1:0-32812 GCA_948193065.1 Aleurites moluccanus
ACCTAGGGAACGTGTTGCTTAGAGATAAGGACACTCCTTTGTGATCCTTGTAAGGGTTGTCCAAAGAACTTAATGAGTTTATGTTAATGTCTTAAGATCACGAGAGTAGACTTAAGTTTAGTATAAATATTTGTAATTCGCCTTGAGAGAGGGTTTGACATAATTTTGGGAAACCTGGTCATTAATCCTAAATAATTGAATCTAACAAAGGATAACGTCAAGATTGGATAATTGCCTTTTGATGAAATCTTAACCCTGGTTTTTATAAATCGTATTTTCTCTTTCAAGTTTGTTATCTTACCTTTATTTTTACTTGTTTGCTAAAAATTCACCCAACCTTATTATTTTTCAAATAATAACAATAATTAGAAGTGATTCGTTGATATCCCTTCCTCGTGGGAACGATACTTACTCATCATTATTACTTGTCACGCGACCTGTATACTTGCAGTACCGCAAAGTCGCAATATTCTACCATATAATTTGATAGAGCTATTCCATTGTGAGCACTTATGTTCTTGTAAGCATAACCATATGATATTTTTCTTACCAATGTTCTTTGGATTGACCTTTCTTTTGGATTGAGATATTTCTTTTATATTGCATGTTCATATCTTATTGAGTTGAAGGCTCACTCCTCTTATGTGGATTTCAGGTGATAGTGTAGCTCGTGAGGGAGCTAATCTAGAAGATCGAGCTTCTTGATTTATTCCTCAAAGAAGTTTCCATTATAATCATTTTGATATATATATATTTACTGAATTGTATTATGGTACTGTATGTATTGGGAGTATACTCTAGAGTTCCGTAGTTAGATGTTGAGGATGATAATATTTGATGTCTAAATTGTTATAATTGGGTTACTCTTATTCCTTGGTGATGTGGGAAGTATCTTTTAATCGGTAAGGAACAAGAGGAAATTTCTTAATGATATAAATATATAAATGTATGAATGGTGATTACATAAATCTTAAAAATGAATGTTTTAAATAATAATTATACATAATGTAAATATGAAATGTGCATGAGATCCAGGATATGAGAGTTCTACGGGTTTATGGTGGCCTTAAATCTACTTTTACCCTAGGACCGTCACACCATTGGAGATGGGGTGTGACATATGATCAGTGTACAATACATAATTTTTTCCATTCAAAATGACAAGAAATTTAGAGAATAAAATTTTGTATTTTATTTTAGCTTTAATAATAATAATAATAATAATAATAATATTTATTTAAAATTATTAAAAAAAATTATTGTTTGAATTTAAAAAAATTAAATAAAGTTTAAATTAGAAAAATATTTTCACTTAAAAGAATTAAAAAAATATTGTGATAAAAAATAAAATAAAAATATTAATGAAAAATTAAAAGAATATTTTGAAATGAAAAAAAAAAAATAACTAAAATAATGAAAAGACAAAAAATATAAATGATCTAAAAAATTACTAAATTTTAGTATTTTTCAATATGACCACTGAACTTTTAAATTTTTTTCAATATGGTTACTAAACTTTTGTTGACGGGACTTTTTTGGCTTATGTGACATTCTACATAATATGCTGAGTCAGATGCCACATGTATCGATCGGGCTCCGATTTGACATGTGACCATTCGGTGAAATATTGTTAACGTATAGTGACTAATCTGAAATAAAATTCTAGTTACTGACCAAAACAAAACAAATTCAAAAATTTAATGACCATTGGGGTCATTTATCTCGATTCAATCAAAGTTAAACTCATTTACTAAACATAAGGTTTTTAGACCTGTAATCCGAATACCAGATGGTGTAAAGCCAATAAGACATAAACAAACATTTGTGCAAAAAAAAAAAAAAAGATAAAAATAAAGCATGTCTATGATAAAAGTTTTTCGTGAAAACTCAATATTGATCATGAAGAAACATATTCTCATATTATAAATGCAATAATATTTTAACATCTTATTAATTTAATGGTACTTAAAATTCGTTTAATGGATATAACTAATTATATGAAAGTCCTTGAATCAATAATTATATGAAAGTCCTTGAAGGATTTAAAGTGCCTGAAGCATATAATTCAAGTTCCTAAGAAATTTATTCCAAAAAAATTATAAATATTTTTGTATAGATTAAAGTAATCTGAGTTCATGTGATATAATAATTTTTGCAAATATTTGGTTAAAGAAAATTATATAAATGATTCTATTTGTCCATATATTTTTATAAAATAGTCTAGATCTAATTTTATTATAATTGCTATTTATGTTGATGACTTAAATCTCATTAGAACTTGTAAAGAGTTTCAAAAAGCAAAATTTAAAATGAATAATCTTGAAAAAATAAAGTTCTATCTCAGTATACAAATTGAATATTTAATAAAAGAAATTTTTGTTCATCAATAAGAGATTTTATATGAATAAAACATATCCATTGAATATCTTAATGGTTATCACTTGATGTGAATAAGGATCTGCTTCGATCTCCAGAAGATAATGAAGATTCTTAGGTTCTAAATTACCAGGTAGATGTATTACTCAGTTAAAGAAAATATATATTAAAGAAGACAAAATAAAATATATTTCACCAAAATTTTTCTTTACACATTATCTTCAAAAGAATGATGAAATTAATTTTCAACAAATTTATTCAAGTGACAATCTAATAAATTTGTTCACTAAACATTGCCTACTGCAACCTTTAAAACATTGGTTCATAATATTGGGATACATGTCTTCAAGATCTTCAATAATATTACAGATAGAGAGATTTTAGTATTATACTTTTTTTTTTTTTTAACTAAATGTTTGTTCTATTGGATTTTCTTGGTAAGATTTTTAATGAAATAATATCAATATTTTTAAAATCGGACCGGTTAAAGAACCGGTAAAGGCAGAGGGTCAGAGGTTCGATCCGAATTGAATTGGTTAAATCGAAAAAAATCGGTATACATATATATGTATATATAATTTGACATTTATTATTTTTGATCAAAAATAAAAAAAAAAAAATTAAATTTAAAATTTTTTTTTTTAAAGATGACCCGCTCGAACCAGAAAAACCGGTTCGATTCAACTGGTTCATCAGTTAACTGACCAATTCACCGATTTTTTGGAGACGAATTTTTGAGAGCTGACCAGACTGATTCTTAGTTCGATTTCTGATTTTTCAGTTTGACTAACCGATATGGTCCGATTTTAACAACCATAAATAATGTTCTATTTGCATTCGAGAATATTGTACTATTTTTTCTTTAACTAGTTTTTTTTTCCCACTGAATTTTTACTAGTAAGATTTTAACGAGGCATATTCTTTACAAAAATATACATCCAAAGATGAGTATTATAAATATATTATTTAATATGAGTGTCCTTTCATCTATCCGACTACTGCATAATTTTTATATTTAAGTTTAATTTTATTTCGCTATCAATATTTATAATTTATAATGAATTTAAATTTTATAAATAAATATTAAAAAAATATTTATTAATATCGCAGAAAAATATATAATAAACTAATTAAAAAGGGAATTTTTTAGAAAGAAAGTAAAAAATAAAAAAATAAGTGTTGATATTCCAGAGATTTGCCATTTTAATTAAGAATAAAGTTAACTGACTAAATTGAATTAAATTAATTAAATTATAATTTAATTTAATAATAACTATTCAAATCAATTAAATCCAACGGATGCTTACCCCTAACTCTAACTACGAATTATAAACTGAACACGGTTTTAGCCTATTATTTCTCCACTAAAAGCCACAAGGCTTTTGTTTTCTTCTGTTGATTGGTTGGAGTTTTCTGGTCTTTTATTTTCAACTTTTGTGCCTTTTTGTTTTTTTGTTTTAGAGTTTTTGTTCCTCTAAGATTAATAAATTACATTGTTCGTAAACTCACAAGACATATTTAATTAAATTTTATTAATTAACTTTTTTATTTTTTTTATTCTATACATATTAAAACATAGTCTAATAATATAAAATTTAAATAATATATTTATATTCAATTCTAATTCTTTATACATAAATTTTTATTTTCATATCTTCTTTAAGTTCTAAACATAACTACATTCGATGTTATAATTTACTTATCATAGTTAAAGATACATATATATATATATATTTTTTTATTTATTTTATTTTTTATTATATGGTGGGATAATATCGATTTGATTTGATAAATTTAAAAAATTATTATTAAATTAAATTAATTTTTTTATTTAAAATTTTTTTAATCAAATCAAATCAAATTAAATTATTATTATTATTATCAAATTATTAATTTAATTCGATTTGATCACTTTCGATTTATTTATTGATTTCAAATTAAATTTTTTTTTATTTTATAATATTTTATTATTTTATTATAAATTTAAGAAAAAAAATTAATAAAATATCAATAATAAAAAAAAATTAAAAAATAATTTAATGTACAACATAAAATTCATATATTCTATTAACTAGTACACCCAAAATTAATATTTTTTTTAAGAATTATTTTTTTATTTATTTTTAATTAATTTTTATTAATAATAATTTTTTTAAAATTTTAAATTAATATTAAATTAAAAAAATATGATTAGATATAAAATAAAATCAAATATATTATTAAAAAATAATATATATATAATTAAGATTCTATTTAGTTTAAAATTGATAAAAAAATTTAAATCATAAATTAAATTAAACTTCCAATTTATTTTATTTTTCAAATCAAAATCATATTAAATAATTATGTTCACCAAATTAAATAATTATAAAGTTACCTAACTTGATTTAATTTAATTGAACTTGATTTAATTGAATTGATTTAGTCGGTTTGCCTCAATCACTGATTACATGGTATATATTCACTCATGCCTGCAATCTTTATATACTGTCGTAGATTTCATTAGCAAGAAAATATCAACAAAAACAATATTATTCTTTTCTTGAATTCAACTCAAATTAGTGCAAATGTTAATTATGAATTTTTAAATTTGACAATTAGAATATTAATTACTTTATTATTTTAGAAAATGCCTTTCTACATATACTAATAATAAAAATTAAAAATTACAATCACATTACTATTTATACAAAACTTAAACATCCCATATATATATATAAATTGCCTTTTGTTTTCATTTAAATTGGCAAATTAAGAGCAAATTAAAGAAAAACATACAATAGAAAATATATAATATAATAGATTAATTAATTAATTAATTAATTCTCACTCACACTGGAAGAACCAGGTAGCTGGATGAAAGATATACTTATTATGGGAATAATTGAAAGAAAACTTTTGTAAAGGGGCCAAAGGCAATCCTCCATTGACGACACAGTCATCAAAGGCTAAAACTTTAAGAAACCTAGGATTGACCAGAGATTGAAGAAAGCTTCCACATTTCAAATGAACGTTGATGACAGGGCACATGGGACAGTTATTGTAAACTTCCACCATATATTTTGGAGGGTTACCATACCCCACCTGAGTCTGTTGGATGCTAGGACCATTACTTGCACACTTATTTGTCCCTCCTAATCCTGCACCTCCACCTGCAATATATATAGATATATTTTTTAAAAAAAGTGAGGAAATCAATTATATATAAATAAATATATTAATTTAATAACTTTACATACAAGACAGAGGAATCAATCTTAATGTAAAATTTCTAATACATTTATAGATTATAGACTCCAATTCGAGATTTTAACTCTTTATATTTTTTAATAAATATTTATTTTTTATTATTTATTTAATAATAAGATGATATTATTATAGACATTCTTAGATTAAGTAAAAATAAAAATAAATTGTTCATATTCATACTAAAAAATTCATAAATAAAAATAAAAAATTATTAAATAAAACTGAGTATAATTCTCTTATTTATATAAACGTATCTCTGTTAAATTAAATATAAATTTATTTTTATATAAAAAAAATATAAAAAAAGAAATATATTTTCATTATATTTAATAATTTTTTCATAAAAAAAAAAATCATAGTTTATAATTTAATATTAAAAATCCAACCTGAATCAACAAAAGGAGAAACAAATTTCCTTGGCATCCTGGTTAACCCTTAGAGATAATAAATATGTTAACTTTATATAAGAAAGAAAGAGAAAGTACCACAGAAAAGGGAGGAAAAGGCAAGAGATATCCAGAGAACGAACTTGAAAAACTGTTGCTTCTCCATACTGGGTTTATGAATTTTTGAGAGATAGAGAGAGCAGAGAAGATGTTTTAAACGGTCACATGAAAAAATGACTTTGTGGCTGTGAGCAGATACATTATCGAGAGAGACAGAGAGAGCAGAGAGTCACATGTGTTGAAAAATATGTGGAAAAAAGAGATGAGAAGCGGCAAATTAATTAAGGGAACGTACTTTACAAACCTTTCCCTACCAAACAACCCTCAGAGAGTCAGAGTCACATGGCCAAAGTCAGACAGAATTATTTAGTTTATTTCCTTGCAGATATGGTTGTATAGTACCTCAAAGATATGGTTGTATAGGCTAGCAGTAATAAACAATAATTTTTAGAGACTGCTTAAATCCAGACAAAACCCGTGTGAACAAAATCACTCCTATCATCTTATATTTTATATATTTTTATATATTATATTATTATTAAAAAAATTATTAATTATTAAAATATTTAAAAAAAAATTAATATAATACACATAAAAATATATTAACAAAAAATATAATATCAAATGAGATAAATAATTTAGATTATATTCTCAAATAAATTTGCAGCTTATTTTTTTTTTAAAGAGTTTCGTGATATTAATAATTAATTTTAATATAAAAGTAATTTTTTTTAATGAAATAGCATATATATTTTTAATGAATTATATATAAAATAATAATTTAAATTCAAAATTTTTTTTTAAAATTTTATTCGTAACCACCAAGTCATGCTCATCTTCGCAGCTTACTTGCTGTTGCTGTCTCGCTTTCCTTTTTCATTGGAAAACGAGTCATATCCATTATTTTCTCCACTTCCTCAGTTTCTTTACAATTTTTTTTGTCTTTTTAGGGTAGGCTTCAAAGTTATTATTAGTGTCACATATAAACATTAAAAAACTATTTAAAAAAGGCTTTTATTTTTTTTTACTCCCATTCAGTGTCCCAATTATCCTCGATTAAATAAAAAAGACTTTTATTTAAGCAAATAATGTCACAAGTATCAGTTAATATTACCCTTGTAATTAATAATTTTATAATCTAACCGATTAAAAATTAATAAAAATTAAAAATTAAAAAATAAAAAATTTAATTAAAATCGAACTAATTAAATAAAAAAATAATTTTATATATATATAATTTAACATTTATTATATATATATGATGAAAATAAATATAATGTAATTATGATTAAATTAAAAATTTATATAATATTATATTTTTTATATTGTCAATCCAATCACATTAAGAGTAACATGCAATAAAGTTATGATTTTGACGTAGGGTAAAATTAAAATAAAATTATTGAAATTTTTTTAATTTTTTTTAACTCAAAATAATATCATTTTTACTTAGCAAAAACGATGTCATTTTAATCAAAAATTAAAAAAAATTAAAAAATTAAAAAAATTAAAAAATTAAAATAATAATAAAAAAAATAAACCCGCTCGAATCCAAAAAAAGATTTGATTCGATCGATTTATCGATTAATCGATTGATTCATTATTTTTTAATCAATTTTTAGGAGACGAGTAAATAAAGATTAATTGAACCAATTCTTGATTCAATTTTTAATTTTTTCAATTTGACTGATCGATCCGATATAATTTTAACAGGAATGCTTCTAATATTTCTGGAGCGAGCATTCAAAAATAATTAAAATTAAAATTTAAAATAATTTTATTTAAATAAATGATAAAATATCAACATATATGTATATATAATTTCAAACAAACAAAATAATATTTATCTGTATATTTTCAATTAGAGCATAACTTTACATTACAAATAGATAATTTTGGAGAGAGTATTTCAACATAACAAAATATGGAAGAATTTAAAGAATATGGCCTAATTCTATCTTGAGAATATAAACTTTTTCATGAATAAAAAATTTATTATTTTATTGATTATTATCTGTAATTAATATTAATTTTTATAATTTGTGCAATTATATTCAATATCATTATTATTCAGTTTCTCTTAACCGAAGATAAGAATATGATTATATTTTAATCATAATAGCTAATTTAATCCAGTAAAAAATATAATTAAAGAAAATAATAAAATTCATGTATTGTACCTTTAAAAATATTACTCAATTCGATTTGAGATTAAGAAAAATTAAATAAAATTAACTAAAAAAAAGTAGAAAATTAATATTTTAGTTTTAAAATAACAAGTTCAGAACTTGTTAATTAGTTTTTTTTTTCTTTTTTTTAGCTTATATATTCTATTTTAATAATTTATAAAAATTTAATTATAATTCTATTAATCTAATAAAAAAATGAATTATATTTCTTATTTTGAGGGACAGTATAAAAATTAAATAAAAAAAATTGGGAGGCGAATAATGCTAATTGGTGAAATTTTGTTAACAACATATATAAAGGGTTTTCACAAATGTTGGAAGGCGACAGTTAGCGTTGTATGCACCTAAACTTCGTATATTCTATATAATTGTAAAACATTATTCTCATTTTTATGGCATATGCATATTTTTTACATAAAAAATATTTCATTATATTGAATATATACTTAAATATTTTGTAAAAGGATCTATTCTCAAAAGTTGAGAATATTAGTGGTAAACCACTCTAATATAAATATTTTAAAATGTTTAGTTATAAGATTATTGATTAGGCATAATTAATTTTAAAAGACTATCATCTCTGTTGTTTTCTATAATCAGTATAAGATATTTATAATTATAGAGATAGTGAGTTTCTATAATACTCCAAATTTTCCTTTGCATGCTTTGAGATTTTATTAATGGATTCTAGGTGATTTGGCTATTATTTGCTTTAATTGTTTGGTAGTTAGTTGTCTTGTGCTTTATATGTTCCATAGATTGTTGTGTTATATAGTATTAGTTGATCTTTATAAGTCATAGATTTAGTTTAAATAAATTTTGGATCAGTTTGAGTGGTTGAATTTTTTAGAAGGACCTTTTGAACATAGTAATTGACTTTAAAAATAGGTAATAGAAGTTAATTTTGCTATTACTTGAAATTCTTAAAATGAAACTTTTGTTGTAACGAGCATATCATCTCAATAACCTTCATGAAACAGTAGGTAACAAGTCTTGCTCATATTGTAATGAGTATTATTTTGCCTCTGCCTAATTTTTGTAAATTTCTATATTTAAAGGTAACAAGTTTTACTCCACAAGTAATGGACATCCATCGTTAGCTTACATATAATAGCCCATTTTCATACAAATAGCATTGTTGAATACACTATTCTCTCTCTTCTTTAACTCCCAGAACTCTTCACCTACTTAAGCAAACTAATTCTTTCTTCATCCATCCTTTAAATTATTGCAAGAATTTGAAAGAAAAATACTCCAAGTGTCACACCTTAACTCCAATAGTATAACAATTTTAAGATAAAAGTAAATATAAGACCGTCATAAATACGTAAAACATAACATAACCTGGATCTCATAGATAACATATATCTATATCATATAGTCAATTTTTTTTTCCCATTTATTAAAAAAAAAAAAATTTATCAATTTATAAAAAAGAAAAAATTATTTTCGCTTTTAGTGATAGAGCACTGTTATCATTTGCGCTCTTTCACTTTTGACCCAAAATGTGTTTGCGACTCGAGTTCATCGCACTCGGTCTGCAAAAATAGCCTAGGACTCGTGCCCTTTGACTGGAACTCGATTAACAAATGTGTTCAACTCTTTGACGTGACTAATTTACAGATTTTGAAATTTCAAGCCAATGGCCCGAATTTCTGTCTCATACTCTCCCTCTCTCACTCAGTCTTCTCCATTTTTTCCGATCAACTGTGGCTGTCGATTTTTAATCAACAGGTCAATTTTTTTTTCTTTCTATATATTAATCTTAATATTTAGTTTAGTTTAATAGTTTTACGGTTTTTTTAGAAAAATAATTTGAGGGATTTTTTTTTTGTTTAGTGTTAAAAGTATTTTTTTTTTCCATCTTACTTCGGCTTAACACCGATCAACAAATTTGAACTCACTGTGATTCACTTGATTAGGTAAATTTTTTTTCTTTTTTATATTATTTTTAATGTTTATTTAAGTTTATAGTTGTAGGTTTTTTTTTTTGTTTAGTGTTCAAATTTTAGGGGTTTCTTTAATATATATATATATATATATATATATATATATATATATATATATATATATTTAATTTGTAGGGCTGGTAGGCTTTGTTTATTAGAAAAATTTTCACAATGGTTTAATATTGGTAAAAATTATGTTTAAATTTTTTTTAGTTCAAACTATAATTTTTTTATTTATTACTATATGAGAAAAAAGGATATATTATTTATGGTAGTAATATTTTTTTATAGTGTTTTTTAGTTTAATAAGTGAAATATTATTATGTAATTATTATAAGTTAATATTAACTTATTTAATAAATATGTAGTTATTATTTGGTCATAGGGCTTTATTTAATATTTTGTTCTTATATGTATTAATTATTTGTATTACACTATAAAAATTTTTATATAAGTTTCTTAATATTTATTATTAATATTATTATAATTTATTATTTTTTGTATTTTTTTCTTTCTATATATTAATTTTAATATTTAGTTTAGTTTAATAGTTTTAGATTTTTTTTAATAATTTGAGGGTTTTTTTTGGTTAGTGTTAAAAGTATTTTTTTTTTTCATCTTCTTTCAGGTTAACACCGATCAATAAATTTGAACCCGCTGTGATCCGCTCGATCAGGTAAGTTTTTTTTCTCTTTTATATTATTTTTAATATTTATTTAAGTTTATAGTTGTAGGTTTTTTTTTGTTTAATGTTTAAATTTTAGGGGTTTCTTTAATATTGATTTTTTAGTTTTTTTTTTTTTTTTTTTTTTTTTAATTTGTAGGGCCTATTAGGCTTTGTTTATTAGAAAATTTTTCATAATGGATTAATATTGGTAAAAATAATGTTTATTTTTTTTTTTAGTTCAAACTATAAATTTTTTTTATTTATTACTATATGAGAAAAAAGAATATATTGTTTGTGGTAGTAATGTTTTTTTTTTATAGAATTTTTTAGTTTAATAAGTGAAATATTATTATGTAATTATTATAAGTTAATATTAACTTATTTAATAAATATGCAGTTATTATTTGGTCTTAAGGCTTTATTTATTATTTTGTTCTTATATGTATTAATTATCTGTATTACACTATAAAATTTTTTATATAAATTTCTTAATATTTATTATTAATATTATTATATTTTATTATTTTTTGTACAAAAATAAATTTTTTAAATTTAATATTTAGTTAAAATTTTAAGATAAACTTTATTTTAGATCAATAATTTTAGTTACTAATTTTCCTGACATGTATAGTGATTAATATTATTAATAGAATTTTTTTTTTAAATTCTTGTTAGTTGTAATAATATTTTTGTTTATTGAGTGTTTTTAAGTTAATAAGTGAAAAATTATTATTTAATTATTTTGAGTTATTATTAACTTATTTAACAAATATGTAGTTACTAATGAATCAGTTTGTGTAATTTTTAACAGACAATGTATTGAATGATTAAGTGATGTAATATTTTTTTTTTTATATAATTTGAATTATTGTTTCTGTTTGTATTTTTTAATTTAACTCTATAACATCATTTCCTTGATATTCATTTGCAGCTATGTTTGCAACACATTCTGCACAACGTGAGTACATACAGACAGGTTCGATGGATCCATAACTCCTTTGTTTTGCAGCATAATCATAGATCAAAAACTGTTTAGATAGATGAGGTAACTAAACTTAGGGGTTTTATGAATTGTATTATAATTTTTTTTAGATAATATTATAGTAAAAAATTTTATTTAAATTGCATATAATATTATGATTTTTTTACTTATTACTTTTTCTCTCAAATTCTGTTACTTTCAGGATAATGAGGATTCACTTTTATATTGTCGGCGTCACAGTAGAGGGACTCTTCTTAATGAACCCCCCAGCTATCATTCCTTATCTACGGTCCAATGGATTTTATGGCGTTATGCGTTTGGGGTACTTTCCACTTGATCATCATTTGATAACTAGCTTAGTAGAGCGATGGAAAGCTGAGACGCATACCTTTCACGTTATGCCTGATGAGTGCACTATCACACTTTATCGCACATAAAAATAATGTCTCATACGTTGTGACACATTTGGTACACTTTAGATGTAATGGAATCGGAAGATGTAAGTGTTTCTTAATTTATTAATTCAATACTTACATATTATATGTTTAAGGTTCTTATACGTTATATTAATTTTCATAGTTTATCTGGATGTCATATGGAGACGATGTGTTACAGCATCTCCCGTCCTACTGCCTTCAGGGTCAAGATATTTGGAGGGTCATCATGCCGCT
Organism: Aleurites moluccanus; assembly: GCA_948193065.1. Taxonomy (NCBI): domain Eukaryota; kingdom Viridiplantae; phylum Streptophyta; class Magnoliopsida; order Malpighiales; family Euphorbiaceae; genus Aleurites; species Aleurites moluccanus. The sequence goes on from CANXYC010060806.1 coordinate 12,530, forward strand.
AATTTATTTTTACATTGTTGAGTGGCACTAAACAGATCATGTCAAGTGTTAGTATGGTCTGGACCAACCTATCCCAGAGCTGCCACAACAAATTGATATTCTCCATTCGCGTGATTTTAGAGCAGTTGAAAGAAATTGGGTGCAATACCATCATGAATGGATAGACATTTGGAATCAGTGTGCACACTGTCTTATTCGAGGGACTCCTATTGTTGAGCTGCTTGTTCATCATTTCGAGTATATGGAGTGGTATCGTAGAGTAATCGTCAGATGGGTTTCCCCTCGTGGTGCTTTGTTCGAAGTAGCGGTGAGTTTTACTATTAGAAATTTATTTATTAACAGTTTCAAACATTTATTAGTATTTATTGTTATTACAACTTCATTTTTACTACAGGAAGACAACATGGAGCACATTCTAATTTCTTATGATGTTGATCACATCCACAACATTGCGCCTAGCGTTTCTCATGCAATGTGTGAGGATCGTCAGAACACACTAGTTCCTCGTCCCCATCCTGCCCCAGCTCAGCAGAATAATGTTGCCTCTTCTGAAGAAGAGGGTGAGAACCAGCCCCGTCCCGCCCCTGCTCCACGGCGATGACGAACTACACAGAGACAGCCCAGTACCACTGCCCATCCAGAAGCCGTCCCATATCCCATAGAGTTCCATTTTACACTATCTAATGACATTGCAGGACCGTCATAGCCTTACATGTCACAGGAGTATGATATCTCTTGTTCGGATATTGCTCCCCATATTCAACATTTCATGTATCAGTGGAGCACATCTGCCTTGCAATTTCCACAGACTCTTGTGATTCAGCATTTCATGTATCAGGGTATGACTTCTAGCTCACAGTTTTCTCGTACTCTTGTGTCTCATATAATGCTCGGCATGCCCTCTTTTTCTGATTATGCTAGTCGGCCACCTTTTGGGGGTTTCTTCTACCTACTGCTCAAACACCGTTTGGTAGTTCTTATACTTTTTACCAATCACAATATCAATCTTACTCGAGCCATACTACTTTAGGCCTTCGACTTTTTGGCACATTTAGAAGAACCATCTTCTTCACAGATATTTTCAGCTAATCCGACAGTTGATGACCCACCACAGCCACCATGATGACAAAAAGGACTTTGCGATCCTTTTTTACTTCATCCTCCAAGATGCGGTACCGGTGGACATTATCGGGGAGCACCTGGTTGACGTTAATTTTATTTTATTTTGTTCTATGTATTTAATACATTATATAATTTTTAATTTTTTAATATAATTTTTATTTATTTTTGTTGTATTTAAATCAAATATTCGGTATTTTTAGTTCTTTATTTGATAATTTTAATTCTTTATTTGATAATTCTTTATTATATAATTTTTTGTTCTTTATTTGATATATTGATAATTTTAGTCTAACATTATATATTTCTTAATCATAGTAGACAATAAGAATATATTTATTTTCGAGTAAAAAATTTTTACTCAAAAATAAGAAATAGCATTTAAAAAAAAATAAAACTTACAATAATAAAATATAACAAATAAATTAAAAATATATAAACATATAAATAAATTTAAAATTAATAATATAATAATTAAATTTAATATTTAATTTTAGTTAAATTAAATAATAATTATAATAAATGAAACTTTTTAATAAATATAACACAAACATATAATTGATGTAGTAATTTTTTTTTTTTATAAATTCATAATATAAGGGTAAATAATAAATCAATATTGGGAATAATAAATAAAAAATAAAAAATTATTTGGAAATTTTGGATATAAAAAGTAGAGCGCATTTGTGGAACGAGTCATAGGCTGAGGGCGTTTAACAAACGCACTCTAGGCTGAGCGCGTTTCGCAAACGCGCTCAATCCACTACGCAATTGTTAAATGCCGTCATGGTATAAAAGAATAAATAATTTTGTTTTATATAAATTGGTAAAAGTTTTTTTATAATTAATGGAAAAAATCTCCATATAGTCATTTTTATGAATCATACAATCATCATGTCATCATAAGATTTTATATTGTTTTGTACTGATCAAAAGATATATTCGGAAAATGTGTAAATATCCTTCTGAACTATTGTAAAAATATCACATTGACACTTTTTTTTTTCAAAAGCACAAATATGACCCTGAAGTCATAAAAATGGGACAGAGCACCCCTCATTAGCTTATCTTCCTAACAACTTTTATTTATTTATTTATTTTTATAAATATATTTAAATATTTAAAAATTTATAAAATATTCATTTTAGATTTAAAAATTATAAATAAATAGACAATAGAATCATTGTAAACTGTACTTCATTTTGACATGTTAAAACTTTAAAAAAAATAATTACTTTTCAATTTATTATATATTATTTAGATATAAATTTAATTTTTAAAAATTCTTAAGAATTATTATTTAGTTACTAAATTATAAAAATTATTATTCCCATATATAATTTTACCAAATATAAACTTAATTATATATATATATATATATATATATATATACCATAATCTAAATTAATTATTAACTTAAATAATTTTACTTTCTTACTCACTTAGTAATAATTTAATTATCTTTAAAATATTTATAATATATATTCTTCAAATAATTTTATTAAATAAAATTTCAATTTGAAATAATTAAATTAATTTTTTTTCAAATAGTTAAAAAAAATAAATAATAAAAAGCAGTTTATATTAAGATTTTAATTATTTATTCTTTATACATAAACTGCTTATTTAAAATCTTATATATTTAAAATTTAAATCTTAATATAATCTGCTTTTAATAATTTATTCTTTTAACTATATAAATAGTGAAAAATTTAAAATTTAATTATTTCAAATTGAAATTTTATTTAATAAAATTATTTGAAGAAAATATATTATAAATATTTTAAAGATAATTAAATTATTAATAAGTGAGTAAGAAAATAAAATTATTTAAATTAATAATTAATTTAGACTAGGGTGTATATATATATAATTATTAAGTTTATATTTGGCGAAATTATATGTGAGAATAATGATTTTTATAATTTAGTAACTAAATAATAAATTTTAAGAATTTTTGAAAATTAAATTTATATTTAAATAATTTATGATAAATTGAAAAGTAATTATTTTTTAAATTTTAACATGTTAAAATGAAGTACAGTTTACATAGATTATATTAACTATTTATTTATAATTTTTGAATCTAAAATGATTATTTTATGAATTTTTAAAATTTTAAATATATTTATAAAAATAAATAAATAAATAAAAAGTTATTAGGAAGATAAACGGAAGAGGGGCGCTTTAACACATTTTTATGATTTCAGGATCATATTTGCGTCTTCAAAAAGAAAAGTGCCGATATGATATTTTCGCTATAGTCTAGGGGCATATTTGCATATTTTCCCAAATACATTTAACATCAATATGGAACAAAGGAAATTCTATAAAATATGTCAACCTAGGCAACAAAAGAATAACATCCTCAAAACCCAACTACGGAGCTTTAGACTATACTCCTCAATACAACATAAATACATGAATACAAATGATGATTTATCAAAATTACATAGAGCCTTCCTGTGGGAAATAAGTCAAGAAGCTTTATGCTCTGGATTAGCTCTCTCTCGAGTTACAATATCACCTAAAATCCACAGAAGAGGAGTGAGTATTCTACTCAGCAAGATATAATCATGCAATGCTTTAGGTTAAGCTAAAGAACTTGGATATCGTGATCATGAATACATATATATATACATATATTTGTACTTGGACATGAAAAAATCATAAGCTTATACTTACAAAGAACATGAGTGCTCACAACAGAATAGTACTATCAAATCATATCATAAGATAGAACTGATATCATCAGAACGCATCAATAGCCTTTACTATCTTATCGTAACACATATGCTTGGCCGAGCATATGCCTAGAGCTCATGGCCCCCTTTAAGTAGAACACTGATAAAAACCATATCAACTGGGCTCCCATTGTATACATGGACCAATGAGTTTACTCTCATTAAAAATATGTTTTATTCATAGCATTTCATAAGGTCATATAACTTGAAATTTTCAAAGAAAATATTGGTCACGAGACCATCAATCATGTAAATATATATATATATATATATCCATTCATTTGTACAACTAAGTTTCATAATGAACATGGTTCAAGGAAGGTGACCAAGTCATCCTCATTATGCAAAATGGCTACATATAGTAGTTTATCAATAATTGAGGAATTTCAAGAAAGAAACCATTGAATAGGTTATCAAAGCATGTATTTCATATCATGAAGAACATAAATGGAGATTTAGCAATTTATCTCATAAGGAGCAACATGCATATACATTGTTCATATTTACCTCAAAGCAATTATCCTTTCTAATCAATTCAAACACTTGAGTAAGTAATAGTCCTCCCTATTCTCCTGAATTCTCCTCTCCTAAACCAAAAATTCTCAAATATTCAAAATTAGGGCTTCTGCCCAAACATCCTTATACAAGATAAATCCTTCTTATTCTAATCATCTTTAAGAGTCTAAACATGATTTCTTACATCAATTTAATCATCTCTTAGAAGAATATAGAAGATTTGGATAAATAATTACTACTCACCCAAAAACTCTAAATCCATGAATCTTTCTTATAATTCATAATAAATGTAAGTTAATGCTCATAAGTATCTATACATAACTCATATACATCTATTAGCTTAACTTGAACTTAGAAATGAATTTGGAACAAATACCTTGAAACCTTAGAAATGGAGATCCTTGAGAAATATGAATTCTTGAGGTTATTGAAGGAATGATTCTTGAATCCTGTGTTATTTATGATGAAATAAATGTTAAAAGAGGGATTTTAACGAGTTAGTAGGTGGTTGGGATGATTTATGAAGTAAGAGAAGAAAAATAATTGAAAATGAGAGTTTTAGAAATGAAAAATGGGGCCACAATATTTATAGGCCCGACACTTTCACCCTTGTAAAGAAGAGCTTCACAATTGTGAAAGGCAGTTTTGAGAAATTCTGAAATCAGGTAGCAAGTTTTTGCACGGTGGTGAAAGGGGTCTTCACGCCTATGAAAGGTATCTTCACGGTGGTGAAAATGTCTTTCATGTTCGTGAACGTCTAGTGATGAATCTTCTTATATTTCTCCATTCTAACTTGTCCAAAACTTGTGCAAACTCATACATAAACACATCTAATACCTCAAACTTAAACATAACTCATCATATCTCAACATAAAACTATTCTAGGAGTAATCTATACTCAACGTAACATTCTAGAGTATTTTATCATACATATACGGACATGAAATCATTTAGCATGCATCAAGCATGACACAAGTAAGTCTAATGCATCCATTCTCAACCATGCAACCCAAGCATCGAATATTACACTAAGATACTTTAAGTTCTCATAAGATCCTCCTTCTCAAGAGATTATACACTCTAGGGTTTTAAGATAGCTTATCATAACTTTCTTTTAAGTTTGATTTAAACCAAGTTATCATAATAAAAGTTGTTTATGAGTTATGGTCTAATATTAATGGGCATTGATTGCCATTAATTGTGGTTGATATAGAAGGTATAAGAATTTATTAGTTATGAAGTGAATAGTAGCTTTCTGTCTCTACCTTCCATTTATCTTGCATAATGGTTAAGTTTGGGTTAATTATCTTATATTGGAACCTTAATATGATTAGAATCATAAAAATTTACTTTATATCATCATGAGTACGAAAAACCCTAATTTGAGTAAAATGGAGATTTTTGTTTGGGCTTGGAGATTCAAAGGAATTAAGAAGTATTTTGCTTAACCAAGGTGATTAAGCTCTCATTGGAAGGATTTTGCTAAGAGAGGTAAGTTATCAATATATTAATGCTTGATAACCCTATGTTATTGCTTGTTCTTTCTTTATGATATACATATACTCTTTCTAATTGTAATTGTTCATATGTTAGCCATTGAATTAGTTCATTCTTGAAATTAATATAAATTGTAAACTCCTTCTCTTTGTTAAACTGCATTTAATGATAGTTACTTGGTCACTTTTTCTCAAACTAAGTTCATTAATAAATTTTTGTTCATGATTAAATGATTGATATTTGATTATTATGGAATGGTCTCTTGATCACAATTATTTTTTGTCTATTTAGCCATGACCAAGATATGAACCGCGTATGTGATAGAGTACCTTTCCTTATAAGGGATAATGCATTAGACCGTGTGCACCATGACCCAGCTGACAGAGCCTCTATGACCAGTGTTCCACCTAGAGGGTATTATGTGCTCTAGGCGTATGCTCCATGCAAATATATGTTATATGTATTAGGAGCGTTGCTACCCTAATTATAATTATGTGATTCATTCATTGTTTTATCTTACGTAATGTATTGTATTGGTGCCAATTTTTGTAGGCATATCTATATTCTTAAATGTAACCCAAATGAATACAATTGCTTATGCATATATGTTTGAGCATGTCTCTAAAAGTTCTTATTGTAAAACTCAAAGGATTAATATATTTCATAGCTTATTAAGTTGAGGTCTCATCTTCTTCATGTTGTGGATTTCAGGTGTTAGTATAGCTAGTAAAAAAGCTGATAAAAAAGACAAAGCTTTTGATTCTTTACTCCATAAGAAACCTTTTAAATGTATTATTGTGTTATTTTTGTTGTATATAATATTTTGGGATAATTCTCTTAGTAGCTCCGTAGTATGAATTATTATAGATTTACTAATTATATTAACGACATTATTAGACTTTCTCTTGTTCCTTGTAGATGATGGTTACTATTGACTTTTGATCAATATGGAATAAATGGAAATGTAATGAATGACCCTGATAGATTATATGAATATGAATAGCATGTATGAAGTATACATCATATGATGAATGATCTAGGAAGTTATAGATATGGCAATGGTTCTACGGATTTTCGGTGACCTTAATTCTACCCATACTTTAGGATAGTCACACTATTGGAGTTGGGGTGTGACAGTCTCACCATTGGAGTTGGGGTGTGACAGTCTTATAATACTTGACATGTAATATTGAAACAAACATGTGAATATTCATTGGATGAGTAGTCGAATTGTGATGTTAGATGATGAATATATGGAGTTTTACTGCTAGTTAATAATTTATCGCCTAGATCATAATTGTGCATACAATCCTTTGACTTAAGGTGATACGATTATCTCATGCACAAGTGGTTAGAATTTATTACGGTTTATATGCTAGTGCTAATCACTCACATGTATATGGTATTTGATAGCCTTAACTAGTTATGTGTGGAAGTAGATGATTAGTAAGATGGAATCTATTAACTAGGGTAAACAAGGAAGAGATCCTAAACTACCTCGTTGTTCTTGATATACAAAATCCTTGGTTAAGGTAGTTAAGATTCACTAAAAAAAATATTTCTAGTTGGATTTGAGTTTATCGAGAATTAAAACCGAGATGTGGATATATGGTAGAGGTATATTAGGGTTTGACTAAACCATGACCTTAGCTAAGATTAGACTTTCGTAAAGGAAGGATTCTATACGTGGTAATTATAATCGATGATCTATGGAATGAGTAATAAACTATAAATTTTCATTTCTAATTAGGTAGTCGCGATATGCAATGGTAAGTGTCACTCATGATTTATGAAAATTAAGTGTGGAATGAAAATTTCACAACTAGTAGAGAAAATGTATTTTCTCAATCTCATTACTAATTATACATGAATCTAAAAAGTCACACATCATATAGCGTTTATAGGTTAAACTAAAACAATTATCATAATAACAATGAGGTGTGGTCCAAGTGGTAAGACACACTTGTACCCTATAGTAAAATCTTAGGATCGATCCGTGAAGAATGCACATATTGGGAGGAACAGTTATGAACCCAAAAACAGAATTAGTCCTATCAACAATAAAATGGGAGTGGGGATATCTATGGTTACACAAAAAAAAAATTGTAATAATTGATTAAATTGTACTCTTTGTACGATTCAATCTTGTGTTGTCACTAATTATTTCTTTTGTGACAACTAATAATATTGTCATGATATTTAAGTTTGATTATTCATGTATTTGTGACAATATCATAATATAAGTGACAATTTCCTTTTGTTTAGTTACAATAATACTTTATGCTAAAATTATTTTATGTCACCACAAATTTATTGTCACGAATTAAATATTATCCGTGACAATTTGAATTGTCAAACATGCCTTTGTCTTTTAATGATAAATAGGCTACAGCCGAGTGACAACTTTTTATTGTCACAAAAGTTTTTTCTTTTGACAATATTTCTTATCACCCAATAAGGGTGAATTCTTGTAATGATGGGGTGATTCATAGTTTATAATAGGAATTTCTTTGTTAAGTATTGTAAATCTCTAAAAGTTTATTATAATAGATAATCATTTAAATTATTGTAAGCCTAAAACTATCCAAATGATCAATCATTTCAAATTACTAATTATCCAAATGAGCCTTAATATTTTGATGAAGCAAAATTTTTATTGAACTAGTAATGTCTATAGCTATACATATTTTTGTATGGGTTTTTATGGTTCGAATTTAAAGAATGTCAATACTCTCACAAAAATCACAAAGCAGTGATTCAATGTCATTTATAATAGGCAAATAGGGATAATTGGACGTACTCAACCGGATAAAAATTTATAGATGGTAAACTGTTTTCATTTTAATATTTCTAAAATAGGTTGCTCTGTACAAAAATATGTGAAAATTTGCAATTTCAACTAAATATTGAAGTTCTTTTGTTGTTCAAAGCCCAAGCTTAAATTGATTCATGCATGGTACATTATTATGAGTGTTATTATTTTCAACAACTGATACAGAACTCTGTTATACCTATTTGATATTTCTTTATTATATTGTTTGAGGTTGAAACACAAAATCAGAGTTTTGTAAAGGACCATAAAGAAAGTTTGTCACTCATATGTTCTATGCTCTTTGATATCATGTTGAGATTGATCTGAGGATTATTTTAAGAAAAATGCTTTTTATAATTTGTAAGATAAGTCTTTGAATGCCATAATCCTATTGTTTTAACTTTTCACCTTTGTTAGTTTGGCATGTGGAGCAATGATGAGTATATGGTGTGATTTTGATGAAAATATTCTAAACATGTAAAACATATTTGGGAGAAGTTAAGCATGTAAGTGCAGAAGTTTGTTTGTTATTCCTATTTCTTATTTAATGTGACAGTTTTGCATGTTATCTGAATGTTGACTATTTAAAGTCAACTTTGTTCCACTTATTTGTCATTTAGCTCACCTCATATTAAAAATTTCGCTTAAGCTACTCCTTAGATGAATTTTTCAAGATTCTCACTTTATACTGTTGGAACTCATTTTTCTTTCATGCAGATTTCACATCTATTATATAGATATCAAATATCACAATTTACAGGTAATTCGTATGGGTGGTCCCTAAATTATGGAGTCGATTCTAGTATGGTCAAATAATAATTTTTTTTTTCATTATTAAAGTCACAAAATTTTTTAATTAATTCTATAGTTGTTTTTGGGTACGAATCTGACAAATTTTGATAATGTGTCCGACAATTCTTACCGACTCATCATTTACTCTGACAAAAATGCACGACACATCAACAACTTAGCCACATCATCGCTAGCTCATCTCCTCCCTCTCCTTCCAAAACCCACATTTTACCGTTTAGAAATGAGAAAATTTTCCCAAATCATAAATGCCTCAAAATCAGCCAAATCCCTAACATTTCTAAGCCATTCTTCTTTGAAATTTCTCCCAAATTATTTCAACCTCCGTTCTTCACTACCTTCCCTAACTAGGCTCCTACTCTGCCTAGGACTACCATGTCGCCTTCTACCCCAATCTCTTTCATACCTGTCGGGTCTGTCCCAGCTCCTACGCCCATTTCCTCAATAATCGTGGTCTCGATAATCCTTGTCTCGTGATATAACGAAAACATTCTAAGAGTCTATTGATTCTAGATGCATATCAGACTAATAGGCATCAAAATTCGTTTATTCAAAATAATACAAAAAATTGGAAGAAACAACTTTGATACAAAAAAGTTATTTTAATTCAATCAAAAGTTATCTAAACCCTAAGGTTTATATAACTATATATAGAAAATAACTTTCAGAAAATCTTAGGAGCCTAATATGGTAATTTATTCCCAAAAAGAAAAAAAATCACTAGATTTACATAAATAAGGAAATAAAATAAAACTATCTTAAATATAGAGACAAATAAAAAAAAATATAATACCTTAAATAACGTTTAAAAATAAGTTTCATATCAAAAATAATTAACGAAAATAAAAATACTAAAAATATAATAATACAAATATGAAAAATATCAAATCTTGTTGGTCTCCATCATTCTCTCTTGGGTAGAGAAAATTCAATCTCGAATTTGTGGCAATATCATTATCAAAAGAAATTTTAGAAAAAAGAATTATATATTGAACACATATGTTCTTAAAATACTCACCAAGAGTATGAAACTTTCTAATTTTTCTTATGGTTCTCATCCAATTTGTCCAATGACTTTCAATATAAGTTTCAAATAATTTTTTTTTCTTTTATGAATTAAGAACCTGATGCGGTAAAAAAATTAATTGAGAATGGATCTTCATAATAATATTTTTCATTCTTGTGAATTAATATTGTGATCTATTATAATTCCCCGATATTATTATGATTCTCAATAGATGATGGAACCATCATTGTAGATAATAATATTTCTTCGTCATAATAATCATCAAATACTTGAGGTAAATCTCAATTGACATTTGATATTATTTCTGAGGCATGAAGATTAATAATTGATATCTTAAAAGCTCATTCATCCGCTGGGTTAACTGTTTCATCATTTGTGTCATACGTTTTTCTATATGATTCATGATATGTTGAACCATTTGAGTTATTACATCACAGTAATAAACCTCCTCTACAGGTACAGTCTGGCGTTCTCTCCTTGATGACATGGTTTTCAAGGAACGAGCGCAGACTTTGATATCAACTAACGTAGTGGAAACCTTCTAAGAGTCTGTTGATTCTAGATGAATACCAAACTAATAGGCATCAAAGTTTGTTGATTCAAAATAATACCGAAAATTGGAAGAAATAACTTTCACACAAAAAAGTTGTTTTAATTCAATCAAAAACCGTCTCAACCCTAAGGTTTACATAACTATATATAAGAAATAACTTTCAAAAAACCCTAGGAGCCTAATTGTTAATTTATTCCCAGAAGGAAACAAATCACCATATTTAAATAAATAAGAAAATAAATTAAAACTAACTTAAATAGAGAAACAAATCATAACTAATATAATACCTTAAATAACATCTAAAAATAAGTTTTTTGTAAAAAATAATTCAGGAAAATAAAAATACAAAAAATATACAAATACAAATATGGAAAACAACAAATCTTGTTAGTCTCCATCATCTTGCCTATCATAATCCTTATTCCTCATGTGCCTTGGACTTGCACTCCAGCTCCGGCTCTGGCTACTACTCCCTCTGTATCCACAATGTCTTCCAAACAACTTCCTCCTCAAATCTCTTCCAATCTGCTTTACATGCATGAAATTACAGTAACCACCACGATTACAATTGTTTTCCTCAAGCTATTTGCACTTTGCTTCACGAAAATCATTGAGGTGAAAAATCAGCAATAATTAGGCTAACGAAATAGAACAAACCCTGTAGAGCTTGCAAAGCAATGGCAACCTGTTCCTCCTCCTTGAACTAGACGTAAACGTTACAGATCATGTGGTCAGCAAGGTTATCACAGACATTGAGGTTTTCGATGTCGCCAAACTTGTTGAATTCTTTAAAGATGTCCTCGTAGAAGTTTTCAAAGTGCTCCTGGTAAGATTCAAAAGTTTGTGCTTAGAGAAATGGCTAAATTTGCACAATAAGTGGGTGAGATGAAGAAATTTCTCTCAAATCCCTCGCTCTCTCTCTTGTTCTAATATGGTTTCTTCACAATAAAGAAGGAATATGAAACATTGTTTTTCATGGATTTGGGTTCAGTGATATGAGCTGGCAATGACATGACTAAATTGCCAACATGTCACGCATTTTGGTTAGAGTAGATGATGAGTCAGAAAGGGTTGTCAGACAAGTCATCAAAATTCGTCGGATTCGTGCCCGAAAACAACTATAGAATTAATTAAAAAGTTTTGTGACTTTAATAATGATTTTTTTTTTGTGACCATATTAGAATCAACCTCATAGTTTAGGGATCATCCATGCAAATTACCCAACAATTTACCTGTGAAGGTATATCATCTGTCAATAACATGTTTCTATTACAATTTTATGTACCTTACAACATTAAATTGTACTTCATGGACACTGCAAAAGGGAAAGACTGTAACAGAGTGGAGAATTTAACAATTAAGAAGATAAAATTAAAACTATGGTAATGCTCAGTAAGAAATGTAGTAGAAGGGTTCTGTCTCTTTCATTAACAAACATTATCTTTATATATATAATATGAGTCAATTAGTCCTTACTAATCCAATTAACAAAGTTCATTACAACATAATTTTTGGCTAAAGTTTAGCTCCACTACAAATCAGTATAAAACATACTTTTACATCATTAACGGAGCCTTTCTTAGAGACTCAAATACAAAAACAAACTTTCTTGATAATTACAGCCTATAGTGTCATTCTAGCTAACAATCTCCTCTTTAGCATTAAGGCTGATTAAAGACAACTTCTTAATCAACATTTTCATTCTTCCTTTAGCTAAAGCCTTTGCCATTAAGTCAGGCAATTGAATTTTAGAGCAGCAATGATTCACTTGAACCTTTCTTTCTCCTTCAGCTTCTCTTATAAAGTGATACTTATTTTTAAATATGTTTAGACTTTCCATGGAACACTGGATTTTTAACCATGGAAACAACTGACTTATTGTCACACTAGATCATAGTAGGCTCCTTTAAATCAAACTTTAAATCCTTCATAATTTTTCTCAACCAGATTTCTTGGTTGACAACTTCATTCTGCTTTAGCTATAGATTGGGAAACTATGTCATGATTTTTAGAGCTCCAACAAACTAAACTAGAGCCAATAACAAATACACATCCTGAAGTGCTCTTCATGTCATGTATTCATTGAACCTGCCCTACCACTATTTTGCATATCCTTATAGTTTTGCATTTTCTTCATTCGCATACCAACTTCTAAAGCCCATTGTTCCTACAACATATCTGAACACCCTCTTGGCAACAACAAAATGCTTTTGGCTTGGATTTTGCATGAATTTGGAAAGTAAGCTTGCTAGATACATTAAGCCAGGTCTAGTGGCAGTGAGATACAGAAGGCAACCTACCATACTTCTATAAATAATTGCCTCTGCCTTTTCAGCTTCATCGTTCTTTATCATCTTCTCATTTAAAACAAGAGGAGTATTAACTAATTTTGCTTTTGATAAACCAAATCTCATTAGCAATTCCAAAGCATACTTCTTCTGGCACACAAAAATCCCATTTCCTTGCTGATGTATTTCCATACCTAGGAAATAATGCATTTTCCGTAGGTTTGTCATCTCAAAAGCTTGTCTTAAGCTTTAAGACCGATGAATTGCTTGAACCCGTTATTAATAAATCATCAACATAAATGGAAACTATTAAAAGATCATTGCCTTGACCCTTTATGTAAAGAGTAGCTTCACTGCAACTCTTTTCAAACTTCAGGTTCAATAAATAATCATTGATTTTGGCATACCGAGCTTTGGGTATTTTTTAAGACCATACAATGCCTTTTTTAACAAATATGCATCTTCTTCTCTTTCTTTGACTTTAAACTCCTCAGGTTGCTCAACGAATATTTCTTTTTGCAAATAACCATTCAGAAAAGCAGATTTGACATCTAATTGATGAATTATCCAACCATTCTGAGATGCCAAGGCAAAAAGCAGCCTGATTGTATCTAATCTTGTAAATGGTGCAAAAGTATCAAAATAGTCAACTCCAAATTGTTGTGCAAAGCCCTTGACAACAAGCTTTGCCTTAAGTTTGTTTATAGATCCATCAGAATTTAATTTTGTTTTGTAAATCCACTTTACACCAATCACCTTCTTATTTGGGAGTTGGGAATCTGTTGACTAAAGTCCAGGTTTGATTCTTCTCAATCATCTGAATTTCTTTCTTCAATGCCTTCATCTAGTCATGTGAGTTGGTTGCTTGCTCAAAGCTGGCTGGTTCTGTTAAGGCAAAGTTACTTCTTGCATATATATCTGTGAAAAGCCCTGATCCTCTCACACTTCCTTCATCTTTTGAATCAGAGTTAATAATGGACTCTGAAACACTTTGGTTATCTGTTTGGATTGGAGGTTCATTTTGTGAATTCGTTTGCTACAACTCCCAATCCCAAAAAGCTTCTTCATCAAATTTCACACTTCTACTCACAAACAGTTGCTGTGTTTTGATCAGATATAGACTTTAATCACAAATATTTTAGAGTGAACCTTGCGGAAAAAAAGTTTGAGAGATTTAAGAGATATGTAAAAGGAAATTAAGATGGAAAGTTGTGAGACCTCGCCCGAGCACCGCGTCTGGGGTCCGCTTAAAAAATGGGATCTGAATGCTCATTTGGGGCAATTTTTCATGGAGGAGACGACCTTAGCGCTTTTTATTTGAAAATAATTTTGATGTTTTGAAGTCGCCATCTTAAGTTATTTTTTATTGGGAAAATTTAAGGTAAAAACCCATTTTGATTCCAATTTTATCCCAAAGGAAAAAATGCACTAGTCTTTGAAACCAAAGCAGAATCAGGGACTAGGTTTTCGGTTGAGCTTGACTTTTAATTTAACCTTGATTTAAAATGATTTTCATGAGCAATTAAAGAATGACATATAAGATGCATGAGAAAGTAAATAAATGGATGAACAATTGAAATATAAATAATCAAGTAAAACAATCAAAGAAAGCAATAAAAGTAAATTATTACACCTCAAAATCTCAAAATAGGGGATATCAACTCTAGACCTTATGGGTTCTAGGTTGATCACACATTCCCCAAAGAATACATTCAATAAATAAAATAAAGCAAATAATTAAAGAAAAAGAGATGGTTTTTGTCTGTTTTGGATTTGAAACTTTTATACAGCTTGCCTGCGTATCCCGTTGAATGGGAATCAAAACCCACGCAGTTCTTCCTTATCGCGAAGGAGGGTTGATTTTATGCCCAATTTATCATGTTTTGATTCTTTATTTTGATGCTCTACCAAAGTAAAGAAGATGAGTTAGGAGACGATACCTTTACCTTAACTTTTAGGGATGTTGGCGGATAGAGTGCTCTTATGGACCAAAGTTCCTCCTTGGATCGGATGAAGCCCACGAAAATGGATCGAAATGCCTTCTTAGCTTCTAAAAAAACAAACCGACAGAGGGACCTTGCTTAAAAAAAATATAATTTTGAGGCTCAACACGCCCCTAGTAGCAACTCTTTAAATTCAAAGAGAGCTAAAAAGAAGAAAATATGACTTGGAGAGAAAAAAAGATGAAATCAAATAGACTAAATGATTTCTTGTCTTTTTTTTCTTGTCTTTTGTTGCTTTTATGTCTTCTTGTCTGTTTTGGAAGGTGGGGGGAGGCTTCCTATTTATAATAGGAGCTTGGAGGGTCGAATCCCATCATTTTCCAATATGGGATTCGGAAGAAAATGAGTTCAGAATGGAGTTGCCGTCGGCAAGAGGAACTGTTACCGCCAGAAGGGGGTGGCGGCGCCGGCGGCACAGGGTATGAAGGAGGGCGGCAGCAATGGCAAGAAGCCATGCTGCCGCTATGCCTAAAAGGCGACACCTGTGCCCAGACTTCATTCTGAGGCCATTCCAAGTCCGTCCGAGTGCGGGTTTGGTTCCAGGGAGTGCCGTTCGGGTTGGCACGAGTCCAAGGGTGTAAAAAATGAGTGTTCACAGCCGCCCCCCATCATGGCTGTCTATTATGAATGACAGACATGATGTAGGTGAACTGGATTATTCCTGTCTGTTTGGAACAAAAGAAGGAGTTCTTATTGCATCTTGAAAGGTCTGGAGGTATACAAGTGTGATCTGGCAAGCTCCGGATAACTTTCACTTTTCTAGTATTTTTCTGTTTCTGTCATTCTCTGAATTACAGAAGCTTCCCATGTTTGATCTGGGCAAATGATAGCTTTATGGATAGACAAAAATCATATGGATTCAACAAAATGGACAGCACCTGATTCCAACTTGAATTGCTCAGAAATACAAGTTTCCTTGCTTTTAGCCAAGTTGGGGACATGATGGTCATTTCTAAGATTCTCAAAATCTATAAATAGGGATGAGATTCTTCCATTCCCTTCACTCCTCATTTTCTCATTTCTCTCTCTCTATAGATTTTCTCTCTAAAGCTTTTTCCTCTTTCTCTTGATGGCTTCAACTTTTGGAAGTAGCAATCGGGGACACCATAGCTATGAGGCCCCACGAGATAATCCTGATCTGGAAAACTTGTTGCAGGAACCCGAACAACATGTTTCTTGGGACGACATAATTGAGGTACATATACTTTATCATTTTTACTTATTTATTCATTTATTTATTTATTTTCAATTTTTTTTTTAGAACACCATGCTTAGGAATAGAGGGGCTAGGTCAAATTTAATCTATCTCGCTGATACTTTATCCGAGGAAACTCCAGTAAAGCCCCTGTTAGAGCCTACTGGTTTTGTATCCTTCCTAAAGGTCAAAACCAATCCTGAGAGCAATGTGGCTTTGATCAAGGCACTGGTTGAGCGATGGTGGGACACCACCAACACCTTTCATTTTCCTTGCGGGGAGCTGGCGGTTACCCCATTGGATCTGTCAATGTTGATCGGCTTACACTTTGGAACCCGTCACTTGGATCTCTGCTCTAACTGGAGGATTACCTTTACTCCTAAGGATATGGCTCGGTTTATAGGTCAGGACCCCCCTCAAGATCGCATATCAGTCCCTCGCACTTGGCTTTAGGCTCTGTTGAGAGAGATGGAGCCGTTTACTGGAGTGATATTTGATGCTGAGGTTGTTACTAGACTGATGATGTTGATCCTAACTAGATGCACATTCAGTCATACTCGTCACGATACTGTCATCTTGAATATTCTGCCAAGCTTGATAGATATGACTACCTTGGGTGAATATGATTGAGCTGGCGCTATTCTGAGCATCATGTATTGGGAGATGTGCGATCTATCCCGGGGAGCTTTTAATTCCTATGGAGAGACTTATTTCATCTGGGAGGTATGCTTTCTGCATCTTTTGCCTTTGAATTTGATTTGAATTGGGAGGTACTCTCTGTACCTGTTAGTTTGAAACGAGAGGTACTCTCTGTACCTGTTCTAAACGTTGCTTTCTGACTTTCTGCTTGAGCTAGGTATGGGCATATAAGTACTTTCAAACACTTACCCCCACTCTTAGCAGCCCTAGACTGGACGATTTTCCAGTCGGCGTCTGGTGGCACAGAGAATATTGGTCCAACCCCAGTGTACGTGAATTCAGGACTATTCGGGCTTTCTTCGGCATCCTTGATGCTTTTCAGGTATTTTACTGACTTTATATCACCCATATTCCATGGTTTTACTTATAACAAATCTTTGTGCAGGTTGTGACGAAACCCTATATTGATCGGATGCCACTGATACCAGTGGAACTTGACCCAAGTGCTGCATTGGCTTGTTCCCGATTATTGCTTCGTTCACCATATCACAAGCTATATTTTCTGAGAGAAAGAGTCTGAGTCCATGCTATTGGTAGGTGGGTAGTTTCGGTACACCCACCAATTGACATGAGATGGAATATGGACATTCTTGCTTCTGACGAAGCTTATACTGGGCTCCCCATCCATCTGTATGTGACACCTAGGGATAATTATGCTCTATTTTGTCGCATCCGTTTGATGGGTCCTGTTGGCGATCCATACAGACGATTGGAGTGTGCATCTGACATTGCTGGTCCTTCTTCCGCCAGACCAAGCCGAGTTCATAGTGTGGGCGCATCAAAAGACCCTTATTTAGTTGGTCCTAGCATTACTCCTGAGACACGAAATGATCCTAACCGGGTCGTCTTGGGCCCCAGCTACTTGCTTCCCGAAGATATCTTCTATATCAATGCTCACGGAGAGATGCAGACGTTTCATTTTCCGGACACAATACATCCTCATACACCAGACCTCCCTAATAACTCTGAGGTATTGTAATATCTGCAATTTTTGTCATTTTAATTAATTGTATGTTTGAAGAATTTAATTAATTGGAGATATAAATGTTTGAGGAATCCAGAAAATTCTGGTTGTAGGATTTTGTGAGGCTGATTGCATGATCTTAAAGAAATAATTTGGTAAAGTATAAAACATAAAAGTTGTGGATTTATATCTCATCTTCAATTCTATTAAGTAGTTTGGTAAAATTCTGTGTGTGTGAGGAGTTATGCCTCCTTGAGCAGGACCTGTCTGGTTTATTATTTCTACAAGAAATCTGTGTATGTTTGAATTTTCTGGGAATGACTGAGGTAGTTTAAGCCAAAAGTGTAAACATGAAAAATGTTTCTCTATGTGTTGTGATATTGGCTGTAAAATTTCAAGAGATTTGGATAAGTATAACTCAGTGGAGAGTGGGATTCTTAGGTATGTTCGGATGGATTTTGGGCAGTAAGTCAGGGTGAGCTTTATATAGTCACCATGGTCTATATAGTTAACTTTTTGATTTGAATTTTGGATATGTTTAGTCCCTGTATGTCAATTTTAAGTGACAAAAAGAATCAGGAAGTTTGGATATTTGTATCTCATTTGCGAGCTAATTGAGTATAAGTTGTCGAGAAAAGGTTTTAGTTCAGCAGAAATTGGCATTTGCGAGCTAGCAAATGCGAGGTGGCATTTTGCGAGCCTGCAATGCGAGCTATCTAAGTGACGAAGTGAGATTGCTGAGGTGACAATTGGCGAAGAGGAGTTTAGCGAAGAGGGAATGTGCGAGGTGGCAGTTCGCGAGCAGAGCTTGGCAAAGAGGAATAGGCGAGGTGGCATTATGCGAAGAGACATTATGCGAAGAGGGAGATAGGCGAGCAGAGTTTGGTGAGATGGCATATGCGAGGCGGCTTATGCGAAGAGGAGTTCACGAGGAGAGTTTGGCGAGATAGCTTATGCGAGGTGGCAATTGCGGATTGGATATGTGAAGTGGGATTAGCGAGCTGGCTTATGCGAGGTAGAATTGTCGAGTCTGGTTGGCGAGGTGAACTGGTGAGCAGAATTTTTGGCAGTAGCCTATTCAACCCAATGGCAGTAGCGATTTTTCTCCACGATTTTCTTTCTGTTTTTCTTCGTTCTTCTTCAGTTTTTCTTAGATTAGTTCCATTTATTTTCTAGTGCATTAATATTCAAAATTAATATATTAGATCCCTAGATTATTAGATTTTTAAGGCAGTAATCATCAGTTCCAAACAGATTATCTCAGGAAATTCAGTTTTGAAGAAATAAGGTAAAATTTCTTCAAATGTCATTTTCTTGTTAAATTAATAATTCTGGTAGTTAGAATAGTTAATTAATGGTAAAAGGAATTTATTACAAGCATTTTAAGATTATACATTGTAATTAATGTTGGAGGAATAAGAATTTATGGACTGTCATGAATAGTAATATGAACAGTAAATTTGAATTAAATACATATTTTCTTTAAGAGTTGAATTAAATTGATGTTGGGAATTAAGAATAAAAACTTTAAGATGGTTAATTATTAAGAAATCATGTTGAGTATTATTGATTAAGAAAAACCCTAATTTTGAATATTTGGAAAAATTTCTTAGGAGGAGAAAATCAAGGAAATTAAAGAGATTGTGGTTGAGCAATCTGTTAAAGGAAAATTCAAGGATAATTTGTGTTGAGGTAAGTATGAACATTGCATTTGTTTATTGCTCCTTTGAATTGATATGACCGAATATTCCTATTATTCACCCATAAAATTCCCATATGCTTGATATTGTATTATCAAACTATTAAATGTAAATTTTATGATATCCTAAAATCGAAATTTACTATTTACTTCATGTGATCACCATATATATGCATATAATGTAAGTGACTTGGTCAACCTTCTTTGATCAAGTCACATGATTCCTACTTGGTAAATTTGATGGAAATTATGATATATGTTGATGGTCTTGTGACCAATATGTTCTTATGAGATTGAAACCATATGACCTTATGGATAGAACGCTCTTCCCAATGAGAGTAAATTCATTGGTCCATC